>JBBIGC010000152.1:7051400-7073460 GCA_037576955.1 Lepidarchus adonis | reverse complement strand
CTGTTTGAGAGTTTAATGTTAGTTAAATTGTTGAAACAAACTTTTTGATTTTTTCTATTTTTCTGTAAAACTCGGGGAACAGACAGTGTTTATAGAGTGGACCTTGGGTTGCACCTCAGAGCCCTACTAAATTGTGTGTGGTAATTCTGCTGTTTCTATTAACTGGTAATAAAAATTTTAACATGCCTGCGCCTGTTTTTTTAGCTACAGATTTAAGACAGATGGTTGATATCACTGATAGTACTGATAACTTCTTGCTGTTAACAAGATTGACCTTTTGATAGTCTTCTGCTGTTCTCTATAGCACAAAATGACACTTATGTGTTTGAAGCACTGTGGCTTTGTTGAACTTTACAACTCATGTCTAACATGGCTGATAACTTTGCAGTTTCTGCATGATCAGTAATATAATTATTTATTATTATTCTAATAATAATATTATAATTAATTATAAACAATTTACCTTTACAATTACAGCAAAAAATATTTACTGTTGTTGCACTTTCACATTTAGAAAATGGGTTTAAAAAGAGCTTCGCTCAAAGCAGATATGCTTATTTGGTCTGATTGTTTTGAGCCTCTAAGAATAAAAGAAAGAAAAAAAAATCCAAATTCAGTAATTAAAAATGTTGTTGGTCCTTATGAGACAATTATAACATGACGATATTAAGAGTCAACACTGACTCTCAACCTTTACATGTCTGTGCCTCTGCCCAGATACTTAAATGTTTTTGAAAAACAGTCTCCAACCCTTTTAGGTTTTTAAAACAGAAGTATTGATTGACTACTGTTTCCCACTGCAAAGCTCTTTAATCTTAGAATAGTAGATACATTAATGCTCATTATAATCATTCTGCAAGCTCTGTATTACCTGCATATTTGAATAGATTATTTCATGAATTAGGCCACATTGTAACCAAAATAATTTATATTTTTCTACCTTTTTCCCGTTTACATATCCACCCCACATTCTTTTTTTCTTTTTTTCTGTTTCTTTTTTGAGCTGGTGGAGCAGGCAAAGCACAAATGCTGGGGAGATGCATTACCTCTGGGCATGTTAATGTACGCCTCACTGCAGTAGGCAAGTGGAGCCTTTGACTGATCTGCTTCATTTCCAGAGGCATGGACTGAATCATCTATCGATCGAGATGCCTCATTAAGTGCCACCGCTGTGTGATGCAGGGCAGAGTGACAAACAGTGTCCTCTCTTGGGGATGACCTTTTTCTCTCACTCCTTTTTTTTTTTTTGGCATTCTTTTGCCATTTTCCCTTTCACATTCAAACTCACTTCTGCCCTTACATCCCTATGCCATTTCTTTCTCAGATGTTTTTTTACTGTATTTTCTTTATTATTTATCCGGTGTTTAGAAAAGATGTAAAAAAATTCCAGAGGGCATTATAAAACTTCTATTTTCATTATTTGTATTTTTTAAAACATTAATTAATAACTTTAGTGGTAGCTTTTTAAACAGATGCACAATTGCATGCAAAACATAAACACAGTCTTATGCAAAAGTTTGGCTGCCCCTTGATTAACAGATTTTGGTGATTTTGTTAACACACTCTTTAGGACATGGAAAAACACTATTTTCAGCAAAGGTATTCAGCATAGTTACTTTTTATGCCATAAATTGAACAGAAATTAAAAATAAAAACATTATTATGGCACTGTGCAACTTATTGGGCACCCTAATAGTTCCAAAGTCTCAGATTCTTTTTACATGGTTTCATTAGATCTGATGCATGGCAACAGCTGTCATAAGTAAATTTCATCTGGTGCCAATTTCAAAGCTTTACAAATACTCTGACTTTTGTGGACACTCAGCAACCATGGGTTCCTTTAAGCAGCTGTGTAAGACTCTGAAAAGAAAAGTTATTGGTGTCCACAATGCAGGAGAAGGCTACAAGAATATAGCAAAGCATTGTCATCTTGCAGTTTCCACAGTGAGAAATGAAATTTAAGAGATGGCAGTTCATGGGAACTGTGGAGGTCAAGATGAGATCTGGAAGATCAAGAAAACTCTTTAGATAACTTCTCGTGTTCTGGTCCAAATTCCCATTCCCATGCAAAAAACCTGCATGGATTTAGTTTTTTGTTGTGTTGTCTTTGACTAATATTTAAATTTGTTTGATGATCAGAAACATTTAAGTGTAACAAACATGGAAAAAAAATCAAGAAATAGGCAAACACTTTTTCACACCATATCACACTGTATATATACATATATACAGTCAAACCTCATTAGCTTACCCCTGTTGGTCTGGGCCCTACATTTGGCCTGAGGTAGGGTTGGCAAGCTGTCTGAATGGATAAGGGAGAGAGATAAGTGAAAGTGAAAAAAATTGGTTAATAAAAATTAAAGCATTTAAATGTAAATATAATAAAGCTCAAACAGGTTTATTATGCAAGAATTATATGTTAATGTTGCGTGCGATTCTTCCATTCTTTCATAACATCACAAAATGTCATTTTTAATTGAAATCAAGCAAGTACTGTACACTGTTCTACACTCTATAGTACATATTCATGCATATATTGACTGTTAAGCCTTTATTAGTTCAGATTCTGAAGAAAAAATCTGATATAGTTGGGAAACCAGAGTTGCTGTCCAAACTTTAATTGATAACCAATAGTGGCTGGCTGTATGTTGTCCAGTGTCGATAGCTGGCTCTGCTTGAAGTTACGCATTACGAGGTCAATGTCTTTAACAGCCTTCACATGTGAAACCCGAGCCAACTCCTTATACGCAGCATCAAACTCAAAGCCAAAGTTCACCCATTCTTGCTTTTCGCTGATGGTGTCACCAACTGTATGTCTACTAAGGGGCTGATGAAATCGATCAATAAAAAATATCCTTGTTATTGCCATGATGGATGCTTTTTTTTTTTTAGGCTCGCCCGTCAGAGAATGCAAATGCAAATTCAAAATCGAAAAATGTTCATACTAGCAGAGGCAGAGTGTGAAAAGGACCAATAACTGCTGACAGTTACACAGCACGGTTTCCTGTGTTGATTGGTCTAGACACCAACCAGACAGAGGATCTATCCTCCGATAGCGTCGACCACACAGTAGCAGCCGACCTACGGAACTAACATGACTGACTGCGTTCTAGGCTACAGCACTATAGCTATAGATGGAGAAATACATACACCATACACACTGCGAGTTGTAGCAAGGGCAAGAGGCCAGGTTGGCACCATAACGAGGTAAATAACATGGAAGAAAATCTGTTCTGCAGCCTTTCATAGCGAGAAGCAAGTTTGGTGAGATAATGGGGGGCAAGATAACAGGATTTAACTGTGTGTGTGTGTATGCGCGTGTGTTTTTTGCCCCAGTTTATGAACAATTAACCACTGCAATTTTCCTCTGTATTTAACCAACCTATAATACTGACATGCTTCTCATGCTGGTCAAATTTACACAATTTCTTTCTTATTGTAGACATATGCACTTTCTTGAGTTAACTGCTGATCCTGTCTTGAAAGCCTGGATTTCCTGGAGACTGTTCACATGAAATAGTCTGCTCTTGAACTGAATTTGCTGAGACCGCTATTCCTGTACAAATTTACTGTAATTTGAAATCTACACATTTTATATGAAGTTCTTTAGAGTTGATTTATTTAATTCCAATAATTTGAGATCTTTGAAGACCCATTTTGTGTTTTAGATCTTTGCATTAGACCACACTTAGTTCAATAGGAAAAATAACATCAGAGCCTAGATGTTGGGTTTACAGTTACATTAGCACAACATGGTTCTAATATTAAAAAATAAGCAGATCAACATATATCCTAGACAGGAGCTAAAAGGCAGCCTTTGTGTTTCTGAGAGTAGGAAGATTGACTCTAATCCATAGACTTGGTCTCTCTGTGTCACCTGCAGGTGTCCTAGACCAAAAGACTGAGCTAATGTGGAATGTGTAGTTCTTCTCTGTGCCGGGCCTCCTTTCCTCCGTAAAGCTCATTTAACTTGAATGCTCCTAACCCTGCTGCCTCCTTCTCACCCCAAAAACTTAATAACATTCACAGTGTGGTGCTTGCTATGTTCAAGCATGCTGCATGGACTTTTAAATAATGCCTAGCATTAGTGCTACTGCAGGGGCACAAAAACAAACTCCATCACCCTGTTTCAGTGGAATTGAGGGGTTATTGAGACTGAAAGTGTGCTGAGGCTTATGAGGGCTTGCAAAACCATCGACATGATGAAAGCTTCAGGTCATATTCACAGTTGTGAAGTGGCATAATACAATCTATAAACATTTTATTATTTATACTACATTCACTTCGACTTACATTTGAGGAGCCTCAGTTTGGACTGTTCATCATGTTAGTTAGACTGTTATTCTGCTAATCCTATTTCCTCAATACACTGTGTCTCGGGGTCCGTGATACTTATCTGTTGATGGCCTACAACTACAAAATGCCTTAGCTCACTCATTACAAAGAATACTGACACACTAGATTTGCCTGTTTTAATACACTGATGTCCATTTAGTGCCAGGCAATATGGTGATATTTATCTCTATCGTCATCACTTGATGCCACAATATGGTTTTCTGAACGTATCCTCTATACTTAAACACTTCCATTTAAAAGAAAGCATAGTTAGTTTCACTCAAGTGAACCTATTGAACTGTGGTTTGAGAAAAACAGAAAAAATCATTTGAACACCTTTTTTTAAGTATGCCCCTACTGGGATTTTTCATTTGTTCCATCTTGATGATAGATGATAAAATATTATAGAAAAATACATGTCCATATTTTGACCATATTGCTCCCAGTTAATTTAGTGAAGCTCTGTGCCGTATTCAGTATATGATGACTGTGATTGTTTTTAAAGCAATGCATGACCTACATCTGTTCTCTTTTTATATAGTGCCTTCAAGATCATTTATGGTCAGCTTTTCAGTTGCGTCAATTCCACATTCTCTGGTTAAGCAAAAGGAGATTATGCCTCTACTTTGGCTTTGTCAAGACTTGGAACAGTCTACCAGTTAACATCAGAAAGGCTTCTTCCATAGTGTCTGGTTTTAAATCCAAGCCCAATATGCATTTTATCACTTGCTTTTAGTATTTGTTGAATGGGTTGAGCTTCATGAGGAACGACTGTGATGGTAACAATATGCTAATTCCACACCAAATATCTTAGTTTCTGTGATAACATTACTCCGGCTACTTTCATTGATAACATTACTTCATCAGCATTCTGGCAGCTGAAGGACATAGCTGAGCTTAGAGATTTGTTTCAATTTATTTATGCATTTATATTCTTCAGGGCTGATTTCTCACCCTTCTTTTCCTCATTGGCCTCATCAAAAAGACCTTCAGACAGCTACAGCTTATCTAAATTGCTGCTGCTAGAATTAAAAAATAAAATATAAATAAAGATATTTAAATCAATACTCAGCCCATTACACTGGTTTACAAGAAGATGAAGAATTGAGTTTAAAGTGGTACTTTATTTTAAAATAACTGAAAATTGCCTCGATTTCCACTGCCATAATCGGAGTCTTTACTTATTATCCCAGTAATACCTTTATGATTTCCTGTCTTTATTACTAACATCAATTTTCATGCTTATTTTATCCTAGTTCCTGTAAATACTTGGGCAGTCTTGCACATTTAAAGATCTCCCCACAGTGGCTCAATGATATTGAGGTCAGGAGACTGAGATGGCCACTCCAGAACTTTTACTTGATTTTGCTGTAGCCAATGACAGGTCAACTTGGCCTTATGTTTTGGATCATTGTCATTTTGGAATGTCCAAGTACGTCTAATGCCCAGCTTCCAGGCTGATGAGGGCAAATTTTCCTCCAGTATTTTTTGATAAACTACTGCATTCATCTTCCCCTTAATTCTCACCAAATTTCATGTGCCTTTGTAGCTCACACATAATGCTACTACTATTACTAATAAGCTTTATTTATAGAGCACTTTTCATAAACTTCACCTTTATCATAGACCTTGTTGACTTCTTTTCAAATGAAGCATTTATGGTTCTGGCCAAAAAGTTAAATTTTTGTCTCTTCACTCCATATGGTTTTGTGCCAGGTTTGAGGCTGGTCTCTCTGCTGTTTGGCATATTGTAAGTGGGATACTTTGTGGCATTTGCATAGTAATGGCTAATGGCTTTCTTCTGGCAACTCGACCATGCAGCCCATCTTTCTGCAAGTGCTTCCTTATTGTACATCTTGAAACAGTCATACCACATTTTTTCAGAGAGTCCTGTATTTCACCTGAAGTTACTTGTGGTTTTTTCTTCAGTTGTGACTGAAACTTTAGTTGGTCTATCTGACTGTGGTTTGGTTTCTACAGAACCCCTAATTTTCCACTTTTTAGTTTGAACACTGCTGATTCCCTTGAAATTTTTTTACATCTCTTTTCTGTTTTATAGAGTTCAACTACCTTTTCTTGCAAATCCTTTGACAATTCTTTTAAAATTGATTACTAAAAGAGTTGGCAATGAATTTCATAATCGATTCGTTTTGTCATTTGATTATTACAAAAATTAAAAACTTTAGCTGAGTGCGGAGCGGAATGCACACACTCTGTCTCTCGCGCGCTTATTCATGCTGGCGCCTCACAGAGACTACTCTAACAAGCAGCGGCATGTATCTTCCGTCTGGGTCCTAGTGCCTGCCTGCTACCTATAGCAGTTTAAACAGCCTGTTCATAATTTGAATTAAATAATAATAACTAGTCAATTTAAAATTTCCTGCTTTTATTTAAGTTCTACATGTGCTCAGTGATATCATATATGAAATGTATGGATATATAATTTTAAAATGTAATTATAGTTTATAATAATTTTAGTTTGATTATTCCTATATTTTTAGGGGGGCTTGAGATCATTTTCAAAAGGGGCCTAATGACGCCAATGGGTAAGGGTAAGGGAACAGCAGGTAAATCACTACAGAACTCTACTTCTGTTTCGTTTTGAAGTGAGGAACGTAATGTTGGTGCTGGTGTTTACTCGTTATGACAAGTTAGTTAGCTTGTTAATAACTGCTGAAGACTAAAGACCCGTTTTTATCCACTCGCCTTTTTTAACCGTTCATTTTTCAATCTGTTGTCATGTATAGCTAAGTAAGAAAAAGCTTATCTTACTCAGTAATTTTGTCTCATTTCCAAATATCTAAAACATCTTAAATCTAGATTATTAGACAAGAAAATTGATATGAGAAAATTAAGTGATGCTTAAAACTTCTGATTTCATAAAAAAAAAAAATTAATTCCCCATTGGCAGATAATTTTGCTTTTTTAAAACCATGAAAACGAGACATCATTTTTTTTACTTGTTTTTTTTCCCTTCAGAAAATAAGACATAATTTCTTATATTATTTCACATGTCTAGTAAATGTATCTTGATTTAAGAAATTTTTTAAATATTTGGACTGAAAACAGGACAAAACTACTACGTTAGAAAAGCATTTTTTGCAGTGTATATTCTGTGCTTTGTCCCATATAGGTTATTATTGACAAATGTGTGTGTTGTACTTTTTAAATTTAATTTTAAAGTTCATATTAATCTGTGTTTCAATGTGGTGTACAATTGAACTATATTATTATAAAAGCTCAAGGAGCAACATGTTTTTGAATAAAGGGTTAGAAATGAATGCTTTTCTTGAAAAAAAAAATGAAAAAAAAATACAGATTCATTGATTAATCAAAAAAATAATCGACAGATTAATTGATTATTAAAATAATCGTTAGTTGCAGCCCTAGTTTTCCCACTACTTAGAATCCAAATAACATCAGTGCAGCACTTAATGAAAGATGAAAGCATATGTCAGGAATCCAGAAACTCATTGACCTTTTCTAAGTTTTTGTGTTATCATTCATATTCTCTGACAAATTGCCAGCAAATCCTGTCAGTGTATGTAAACTTATGAGCACAACTGCATCGCCATACGTGGAGGATTTTTAACATAAGAACACCTAGGCTCAGCTTCAATAATTTTATAATCCTAGTACAGAAAACTCTTTTAGAACTTCACTCTCTGTCTGCACAAGTTGTGATGGATCATGGGATATACCAGAATGGCATTTATAATATAACAGGCATTTTCTTTGCGTCCATAAGGATTTTGGCAGAAATTGACGCAGAGGACATGCTAAATGCAGCAGCTTCTTTTTTTTTTGCAGCCGAAAAAACGGCAAAACTGTAAGCACGTGTGGACAGTCAGATTCGCTCCAAAGGGCAGAAACACTGTGCGTGTTCAGTCCAGGTTCAACAGACGCCACGAAAGTTACAGAAACACTTGATTTCAGAGGTCCGTGTGGACAAGGCCTAAAAGAGTAAAAATAACTGAAGTAGAACAAAATATATTTCACATTTGCTGAGAGAACTGCGTCTCTCAGAAACAAGAGTAGCCGGGTGTAGTGGCTTAATTTCCAGCATGCAGTGCAAGGTACAGTGCTGCATAACCTCAAAGCCGCTGCTGCACATCATCTTCCAGGAGCATTGCAGTACTGGCACAATTTCTTATGGATGTTTTTTCCTTAAAATGTTACCCAACTGCTTAATAAATTTAAGTGGGGAAGTATTTTGGCAGGTACTGGCAGGGGGCACAAGGCTAAATATTTCTGCCGCCACATGAAATATGCATGCAGTGACTCTTTTAATTATTACAAAGTACCGTGCAATTCCAGACAGAGGATTCCAGCGCGCGCACACAGAGTCTCACACAAACTTTACATCAGCTGTCTGAGGCTGTGCTTGTGCTTCAACAATTACCATGAATTATTTAAGAGTGGGAGACAACTCATTTTCTTGCACAGAACTGGTCCCTTCTCTCCCAAGCAACAGGCACAAAATCCACCAGAGACCACAGCTCACTGCTGACCCTTCACTGCTGGACTCTCCTTTGAGTATATTCATGTTTTCTTGGTCCATTAGCTAAACTTTGAGTTTTTTCTTGTATTTTGGTTTTAATGCATTTTTTTCACTACTCTACATGTGCACTAAAACCACTTTTAAGTATGCTCTACTAGCGACTGAACCTGTTTATTCTGGCCTTGCTGTGAAACCACCTCACGTCCTTTCAGAGCTCAGGTTTATGGAAATACAAAACATACATAAAAATATTTTCATTTCTTGTGGAAGAGCAGGCAGGGTTCCCTCTGTACAGGCAGCCTATGCCAGCCATGACTAATTGCTGTTTTTAGGAAGGTGACATTTATAAATGAAGCTTCAATACTAAGGTGCAAATACACATTGTTGATTAAAAAAGCCTGCATCTGAAAGCCGAAGGGTTTTTATTAGGGTTTCTAACCTACATGCTGACCTGTAGATGTTATGCTATTGCATGCTTTCTTTCTTTTTCTCCTTTTACTATCATTTTCTTTTCATCTTGTCTTGATCTCTCTCCATGCCTCCCTCTGAAACATTTTTAATAAGCACAATTTCCATTCATACTGTAGACACAGCACTAGACTGTGAAAATCACAGCTTGCAGTGAGGCTTGCCTAGCAGGCTCCACGTAGTCACTCTTGTGCGCAGTCTCTGGCTCATGGTGTCCAGCAGAAAGGCCGTAGTTTGTGTCTATTCGCATGTGAAGGCCAGTGACTTCACCTCAGATCCCTTCAAGTCACATATTGAATCTCCAAACAGTGGTCCGCAAAGTTTATGAAACCTTTAAAAGTTCCTATATAATTACATGATCATGACATAGAACATCAGATTTACATGTTTTTACATGTGAGTAAAGAGACCTCAGTTAAACAAACGAACACCAATTTAAGTCACCAACAGCCCCACACCTTGTTTCCAGGGAGGTTATCACTCAATTCCACAGGACTTCCAAGGATTTTCTGTCAGCCTGCACTTATCTGGAACTCAAAGTTTACCTTCATGCTACCTCATCATTTGGCTGGACATTTCCTGAGGAAAGTTTTATAGTGACTCAACATGATTGGTTCTTGAATCAAACTTCATTCATAGTAGAAAGTAGAGGAGTAACAAAATATTGATTTGCCGATATATCGTCGCCCTTGCTCACGCGATACAATAATCAGTATGATGACGGCAAAATCGATAATTTAATTAATAAACATTAGCCACCAAATTGCCTTGCTGGTGTCACCATTTTGTCTCCTCTGGGTGGCGCTGCTCAAACGAATGCAGGAAACTTGGGTGAAAGTTGAAAAGGAAGTTACCAATAGGGAGAAGGCAAAGAAAACTAGTCAGAGAGAGTCTGGGTTCACTTTGGCTTTTATAACCTTGACCGAAAAGACAGTGGGTCATTTTTTTACCAGATCGCATATCTGCACATCTCTTTCATATCGATAAACCTACAAGCGGACATGCTTCAACATGTGTAAACTTGCAAAAAAACATGAGTAAAAAATAAATTTTGCTTGAGAGCTTCTTTTAAAAAGTAGGAAAGTTTCAAAAATGCAAGGGCCCAAAGTGTTTACTTGTCTTCTCACATTGAAAGGATGAATAGAAACCTTTTTAAAATTATATCTGAAGGAGAGTGTGTCTTCGTTTGTTTGTTTGTTTGTTTAAAGTGCGGTTTTGCTGGCCTACCAAGTGTTGTATAATTTTTAAACATAATTTAAAAAAATAAACTTCTTGGATTATCTTGTATGTGCTCTTACAACATTTATCACTTTAGAGGCTATTGGTTTTTTTGGGTAGTTGCTGAAGTGTATCTTTATGAATTCTTTTTGCTCAGTGTACAAGTTTTCCCCTCAGTCTAACATTTTTATTGTGATTTTGCTCTCACATGGGCTCAGTCTTGCAGATTCTGTCTTTGTCTGATTAATTGCAAATCTGTGGGGAATGGTGTGCTGCAGAGCTTTCTTTGAAGCCAGCTGCCTTCATTGTTACTATGTGGCAGAAATGTCACATCACATTTGTATGTGGTCACTAAACGTGTAACAAAGAAACTAACAGCCTTCTTTTTAATTGCTTTCTCTATGTGGAGTGTTTTAAACAGTCCTTTGACTGTTTTTAAATAACCTAGACTTGGCAATTGTGCTTCATTTGAAATCCACCTGAATTCATAATAATTTATCAGACAATTGTAAGACTGATTTCTTCACTTTATTATGTTTGCAGTGTAACATTGCAATGGTGAATTGTCTAGAAATGCTGATGCAGCACTTATTTGTATCATCTACATTAATTATTAATATACTTAATGCCTAGTTTCAGCCAAGGCAAATTGATGTACACAAATGCTTTTGAAAATGTGTCCTGGGACTTTAAATGGTTATACCATTTAACAGAAAGTCTAATGTAGTTTGTGCAAACATTTACTTCGTTTGACAATGAAGTTTCTGATTTTGATATGTCTATGTGAACCTTTTAGAAACTCATGAAATGAGAACTGATCTTAATCTAATTCAAGTGTATTGACCTACATATTGTGCCTAAAATAATAACACACACAAATCAGATCATTTTATGTCTTTTATTGAGAGCAACCATAAACAACTATGGCTAGTGGAAAAAGTATGTTAACCCGCGAGTCAATGACCTCTAATAGGTAATTGGAGGTTTGATGATAAAATTGGAGGTGTGGACCGGAGCTACTTTGACTGATAAACACTTAAACATTTTCTGTTTGCTTTACACAAGAGGAATACTGTGCCTGTGCTAAAATGAGCTTTCAGAAGATCTATGATCAGGAATTTTGGAATTAAATTGGAAACAGTTACAATGTGATATCAAAGACTTTCGAAATTCACTAGTCTACATTGTACAAATGGAGACACTTTGGGACAATTCTACCACAATGAATACTCATGAACGAGGTAAAGGAAGGGCACTGAGTGACTGCCAATGGTTTGATGGTATCACTAGAACTGACTAACATCTGTGTTTGAGTTTACATTATGTAAAATATTGAACAAACTGCTCAAGCACAGATAACACATTCTGTAACTTTTTACTTCATTCATCAAAGTCAAAATATGTGAGATTAAAATGATTTCTCTAGTACAATTGATGTATTTTTTTTCGGATTAGATGTCAAACAGGTTGGCTGCTCTTTCCCAGTTGCTTTTTACTTGCATTTGATTTTTATTTTTGTATTTTTACTGGGTGACTTGAAGATTTAATTTATTTTGTTGGATTATACAGCTAGCATCTGAAAGCATTATTTTGCAGAACGTCATTCATCTCACTGGTTTCATGTAGTCAATATTTTTATGGAGCTGTGTTATATATTGAAATGTTATCAGTAAATGGTTTGATATTCATATTGTGTAAATGGTTATATTAATTGAGTAATGGACAAATAATGGACAATTGTAAAATCGTTAGATTAATCGAGAAATCTAAAAAAAAATGCTAGATATTAATAATTTAAAAAATAATCAGCTGGGGCAGACCTTGTATGAATATTATGTGGAATCTACCCTGTTTAAGTTTCTTTTTCAAATCTTTTGCCATAATACCCTGACATTTTTATTATATTTTACAAATTGAAGTTTTTTGTCCCTTCTTACTATTTCTTTTTGCACTTTTGCTTAACATTCTTGTCATTTTGTCAGTTATATTTCCTGAGCAATCAACCTCACTCTAGCAATGCCTCTCCCCTCTGTCTCTCGCTTGACTCCAATTCACCTGTTCTTTCCTCAACATCACTGATTACATCTGAAAGGGGTAGCAAGTCCTCCACAATCAGCCTCGTCAATTAAGAAATGGTATGAAAGCAATTGTGAAGGCACCTATGTGATATTTAGAATAAAAATAGAGGGAGTGGTTGTTCATTATATTGAGTGCAGTCAGTGAAAGTGGAATAGGAAATGCTAGCAGGGAGAAGTGGAAAATTAGCTAAGTCCTTTTAGACTCTGATTTATGGTGTACATCTGGGCTGCCTTCCATTGTTTTCAATTAGAAGTTAAAACACGGCCTCCTGTGTGCTAAGCAATGCATTCCCACCAGCTCCCTCTTCTTCGACCAATTACACAGTGGACAGGTGCCATGTGGTTCTAACAGATTGGCACTTTTCGCTCTGCCCATTTTTCTCCCTGGTGCTTTGGAACATAGAGTACAAGCTCCCCAGTGTTGACGGAGTCTCACCACACTAGCCCAACCAGATCATAATTTTGAGACTGATACTAGAACGAGGTTGGTATTCAATCGTTCACTCAGTCATGTCAAATAAATAGTTTAGTCTGGCTTTTAGAGCCTTTGAGAATTATTGAGAGAGCTGAATAAATGGGCAAAACATGAAGAAATCCTGAATCTGAATGCTATGTGGCAGAGTCACAGGATGATCATATCCTAAATAATACACATTTATTAATGATTTTGTGTTTTTGTCTACCCACAGATAGCATCAAGCGCAAGAATCGCCGCCGATCGGTTTGGGAACGTGGTATCATTAGGAAAAAGAAGATCAGCAAAAAGGAGGAAGCAGAAGATGATGAACCTGAGGATGCGGAGGCTGCTGATGACCCCACTGGTGCTATCCAGGGTGATGCCAATCTGGTGCAGGATGATGAATCCTCTTGTGACACCATGGAACCTCAAACTGATAAACAACTCCCCCAACCCAATGGATATGTCCTGTCCACTGAGGAGGAGAGCTCTAATGAACCCACTGTAACTCAAGATCCTGGGGAACCAGATAAGGCTAAGACAACTACCTCTACAGAAACTCCTCCTGAAGAGGAAACCAAGGCATCTGTGGTCTCTGCCCCTCAGGACTGTGTGAATGGAGATGAGTCAATGGACAGCATTGACAGTGAAGACCATGTAAAGGAATTAGAAAAAGATGGAAAGGAGTTGGATGCTCTTTCTAAAGGAGGCGTGCAGGATGGAGTTGATGCCCAAGGATGCAAGACAAAAGAGTGCATGTCACCAGCAGACGGAGCATCTAGTGATGGAGATCATGATAGAGAAGGTACTGTAATATATGATTTATTCATTTATTCATACATGTCTATTGAATATTACAAAACCTAGTTCAAGAAAGGTTGGGAAAATTTGGCAAAATGTAATAAACCCAAAAATCTGTAATATGTTAATTTATATGAACCCTTATTGACCAACTGAATTATTTCAAGTACACTTTTTATTGTCATTTCAACCATATACAGTTAGCACAGTACATAATGAAACAAAACAACATTCCTCCAAGATCATGGTGCTACATAGAAAACTAATGAGATGCATGACATATGAGCAAGACATGGGGAAGCAATTATAGCACCATAATGTTGAATTTAAATAATATCTATATAGCTTAAATATAGGATAATGCTAGTTAAGATGAGTCCGTTCCAAATGTTTGAGTCTGGGATGAAGCAATTACACATGTTTTTAAAGAAATACAATTATTTATTATTATTTTATTCACTTTCAGAGACAGGCCTTTGTATCTTCTCCTGATATGCTGACTTGTTCTTGCTGATAAAACCTACCTCAGTCATATCACATCATGCAAATTTAATTACATTGTTGCACAGTCATGAGTCGGTAGTGAACAACAGTTTGTAAATATTCAAATTTACAGTTTAATTGCTTAAACACACTTAAAAAATTAGGACGTACTTAAAATAAGACTTAAAAGTGCATAGAAGACTGACGTATTTTCATTTCATTTCACTGGTTTGGAAGACTCCACCTTTTAATAAGGTTATTTGTAGCAAGTAAAAAATGATAATATATAAATACCAATCTCTTCTCCGATGGACTAAAACAGGTTTGCATGTTCTTTGGTCAAATGGGTTTTTGGAAAAAAGTGTCAAGTTCTTAGTGCCAAGGAGAGAATGACCATCCAGATTATCAGCAAAATGAGCAAAATAAATAACCTGCGCTGGTGTGGGGCTGAACCAGTGCCCACTGCATAAACTAGTTTTATGTATGTGAAAGTACCATTGAGGTGTATATTAGGATTTTTGAGGGACAACCTTTTTTCAAAAGGACAATCCCATACCACTTTCTGCATTGGCTACAACAACGTGACTTCATAGACGCAGTGTATGTGCTCAGCTGCCCTGCTGCCAGTCCAACTCCATCACCTATTAAAAATGTGTAGGGCATTTTGTAAAGGAGAACTGGACAACGGTGACCACGATCTATTGAGCAGTTGAAGTCTTATATCAGGACTACTACAACAAACTTTGGTTACAACTTTGTTTTTATTTTTAATTTTTAAGTGTAATTAAACTTGTTGTGTGTGTGTGTGTGTTTGGGGGGGGATCACAAAATGTTGTAAAATTCTGTTGGGCTCTATGTTAAACAAAAAACCAAACAGTCCAAATAGTCAAGTTTGCTACCAACCAATTTAACTAATAGAAATCACACGAAACTTCTTGGACTACAGCAATGGAAGACCAGTTGTTGTAGAATCTGGGATCCAGAGCTGGCTACTTATGTTACTGGTGATACTGCATGCTATTCTGAATGCTTGTGGTGTAAAATGACCAACAATACCACCTTCAAGTTTATTTCATCTTCCTATGTTGTATTCTCTATACCTAAACAGTTTAAAAAGAAACAGGTTTTGGAATTAACCATTGATTTAAAATATCTGTTTTCCTTTCGAATAGGCACCTGTAAAGGGCAGAAGTGCCAAAATAGTCCATTGGAGCAACATAAGGAGATTGTTGGAGACAGGCCAGAAGAACCTCCGCAGCCCCCACCTCCGCCTTCTTTAGTTGTTGACCATCAAAGGCTTAAGGTAAGTGACCCAGAATTTGAGATGTTAAGGTGTCAGTCCTTGAGTCACTTTTTGCAGAAAGGTACCAGTGAACGTTTTTTTTCCTGTAACATAGCAACATATGTATGGGTGTCTAGCTTTCAATGGGTTAATGAGTTCATGCTAGTTAGCATGCTAGCTAACTAGTAATTCAGAATACTGTGAAAAGGTATTTCATGAATATACAATTACAGTTGATTATTTAATTAAGTCATTCATTAAAATGTCTCAATTGGATTAGTAATTACTTTGATACCTCCAGGACACTTTGAAGGTAACCTTCTTCATGATGGAGGGTTATTAGCCTTGCATCCTTTTTGACTTACCACTCTAGAAAGAGTTTCTAGAAATACTGGTATTAAAATGAGTCTTGACAGCAGTGATAAACATTCATTCATTATCAATAGGTTGGCTAGTTATTTCAGTGCATAATAGTGTGTATTTATTTATAGGAACATTTAATAGTTTATAATAAGTGTGTCTGTGTTTAGATAAAAAAAACATTATGAAGGGTGTAGAGTGATGACTGAATTAGTACAAGTGAAATATTAGATATGATTTAGAAGTTTTTAGTGGGTGTCATAATTTGACGAATGGTCTATGTTGGACAAGTATTAAAAGTATTTTATCAGAATATAAATTTCAATGTTCAAGCTTTTATATTTATAGGTATAGAAATTGTCCCAATGGGAAAGGGGTAAAATTTGAATTTTAAAACTGGACACATTTTGGATTTATGCTTTGGATATAATGGCATCAGCAGGGATAAATAATTTATTAGTTTAATACCCTATTTAATGGACTGTGTATTATACCCTGTGTATTCATGACAAAATTCCTTCCTCTTACCAAATATTCGGTATAGAAATCTGTGTATTTAGAAAACATGAGGTGAGGTGAAAGTGTCTGTCTTTATTAAAATGCCACTTAATTATTAGACTATTATCTAATACTGTGTTGCCTGTTTGGAATGACTGCCAGCCAGGTGCAAGGAATATTAAATCATCACTGGACAAGATCTTCACTTACATATTTGTTTAACTTTTGGCTGGAATGTTGTAGGTTTAGGTCTAGGTCTAGATGATAACCACAGATATATAGTATGATTATAGTAAGAAATGGTCCTCAGTCAGTTTTTATCATAGTGCTGCTATAATATAATCATCTGGTTAAAGATATATATAGAAATATATCCAAGTTTGTGCCTTTCTTACTTCATTTTTAATGCTGATCAACATCATGCTTGATGAAATACAGCTTTGTGCTGATTCATGATACGGTGATGTTAGAAGAAACACTCACTTATTATTTAATCCACACACTATTTTTATAGTCTGTTTCTCTACTAGAAATTGTGCACATTTAAGACACGTGTATGTTGTAACTCTTTTTTTTTTTTGTGTGTGTTCTTGCTTGCCATTAATTTAAGGCAGATGATGACTCTACCACAAACAGATTGTCCATTAAAGGACAGAGCAAACATTTAAATGTACATGCGTAATGTGTCTAGTTGGTTGTGAGAGAAACATCTGTACCCAAGTGCCAGCTGGAGCCACTGCTTGAAGTCCTACTCAAAGAGCTGACCACACTGTCTAAAAGACACAGAAGTCGTTGCAACAAAAGGGTAAAAAGGAGCTGTGAGGGAGTGTGCAACACAGCTCGCCTCCATGTTGCTTATCATGCCCTTATCTCCCTGCAGAACGCCCCTGAGGGCTTCAATCATGGACCCTCTCCTCTCAGAAGGATTGATGGTGCTCGGCACCGCGTCAGGCGCCTCACTGGCTATTGAGCTATGAGAGCTGAGGGGTGCGGAGCCCGCGAGTGCTTGTGGCACTAATCTGGGGCTTATTTGTTCATTTAGGGAGAAAAAGCAGATATCTTTTAAGAAACAGATCGTGAAGTGACGGGGGCTGTGAATAATTGCTTTTTCATCCCTGGCTTATGGAACAAATTGAATTTCCGGTGAAGTGGGGTGAGAGTTGCAGTTTAGGCAGATATCTCCTCCTGGTTGGGCTGGCAAACTGCCTGACACATATTAGGAATGGAAAGTGGGCTATTTCCTCTCCTTTCATTCATATTCATCAACTGGAGACACGCTCATTACTATTGACGTTTTTGTAGCGTGGCATGGGGCCTGAAATACTTCTGGAATTAAACAGTGGCAAAGAAGACCGAGGGCTATGTTTTCATACTTACCTTTGGAGTAGTGTCAGAGTTGGCATCAATAAATTATTTGTCACTTCTTGTGACGGCTGTGTGAGTATGATGGGGCCCATACCTACTGTAGGCGACCAAAAAAATCTGGTGGCAGGCTAAAGAGGAACCTAGGGATTGTTGATGCGTAGTATTGATTGCATTGTTGATAGTCTGAATTGATTTTTTCCCCCAAAAAAAGTTAGAATGCATTCAAATATGTTATGTTTAAAACCTCCATTAAGATGTCATTAGTGTAGTGTGTCAAGATGGTATCATTGCTTTTGCCATGTCCAACTGTTGATCCATTCAGAAAGTTTTCTCATTCAAGCCCTGTTTCTGGCAGTTTCTATTTCAGTCATTTACAGTAAAATGACTATATAACACCATGGACTACTTTGTGATTGTCTAGAACAATGTTTTGTTTTTCCTTTCACTATTTCCTTTTTTTGTCCCTTATGATGTCCTTGACTTTTATTTGCATTCCCTAACAGCTCAGTGTTTGCATGAACTTTACTTTTGAAAGGTCTCCCATAGGTATTCTTTTCATGTCAGAGATGCATTATCAGCATTTTGTCACAGCAAGTAAAACAAGTATATCAAATTGTAATTTTATAGTAAAAGGCAAAAACATCCCTTCTATTGTGAGGTCATGTAAAAACACTACATAGTTTAAAATGTGCAGCTCAGTGCAGTCGTATGTGGGTTTGCATTCATTAAATGAAGCTTTGAGATGACATGAAGAGCTCTGCCTCTGGTTTTGATTGGCAGAAGGTGCTTTTTCCACTTCCAGGCTGTGAAGCTGCACTCAGGTATCAGGGGAAAACTGTGAGATTGCTTGTTTTTATTTTAATGAAAGACTTGGGAATTAAAAAGAGCAATTCTATCTGCAAATAATAGTCTTTTGTTACTAAAGACTCCTTCACAAATGTCTGTCCCATTTCACTCCTTACCTGACGCTTTCTTTCATGATGCTGATGCATAATGCTCAGGAATTGTTTTCCCATGACTTGACTGATGGTTGACATTGAATGTTTCTGGTTGAAATATAATTAAAAACATTTGAATAATTTAGGAAAAGTGTCTAAATGGAAAGCACATTAATGGAAAGGATAGAAAATAGAAAATAAGTTTTAATTGTTAACAAGCAGTTAAATCACTCACAGTTAATGATGGAATAATGGGGTTCAGGTATGATAGATGGATGGATAGATTGGATGGATTTTTTTCCCCATGTTATTTACTCCATTACGATTGCATGCATGTATGAGGCATATAGGAAATAAGTGAGATTGATGAGGTTTATTTGAGTGATTTCATAATTAATAATAGTCTATCAGATGTTTGTGTTCCATGCTGTTGAGAGCAGAAACTTTAAAGTAGAACTTCAAAACTCAGCCTCAAGCATATACAAAAGCTAATGTAAGATTTCAGTCTTTGTGTTTTTACATAAATAGTATTTTTATCCACCAACAAACTATCCATGTATTTCATCTGAGATAAGAGGCATTTTGAAAACCAACAAGAAAATTTATCAGGCTGGATCTCTGTGTTGGGTTAAAACCATGTTAATTGTGGCATGTAGCATCTTGATTTGGTTTGTTTATGAACGAATACACAGGCACTATTGATTGCTGATAGTCATCAGTAATAATAGTTTACTTTTTCTTTTTCAATGCCTGTAATTCCAAATTCCCTGCTTCACCTAATATATATATATATATTTTTTTATGGTAGTATTGGCAGGATTATCAACACAGTTCCTGCAAGTATGTTAATTTACCTTGTCTAAAAGTCCAGTGTGGTTTACTAGACTTTTATTTCAAGTGATGTGCTGAATATAAGGCTGAGAAGAGCAGGAATAACAAGCACCAATTTTTCATGTACAACATAGTGGATTGAGCAAGCATATATATGGCGATTTGTGGATGATTTATAAAAAAAAAAAAAAGCATATAATATGCAAAACAGTGGATGTAAATGTAAACGAGGCCTTTGTGTTGTAGTTGTTGTTGATACTCTTGACAGGTTCAGATCTTGAAAAGGTTTATACGCATATTAAAGTAAAGAAAGAAAGAAGGAAGTGACTATATTGCTCAGAACACACCACAGCACAGTGCACCACAACGAAATGTGACCTCTGCAATTAACCCATCACACGTCCACATGTGGAGCAGCGGGCAGCTGTCAGCAGAGCCTGGGGAGCAATGAAGGGGACGGTACTTCAGTTGTGCCCAGGCTGAGACTGATCCCAGGGGCAAAGTCCTAACCACTAGGCCACCACTGCATATGTATCTTTAATATATCATATAAAATAATTAAAAATAATGAAACATGAGTCCGTGGACTGGTAGAACGTAGAGACTGAGGAATGATTGTAAGACATAAAAAGAATAAATATAAAAAATTGCATTTAATCAATTTGTGTTCATTTGCAACTGTTCAGTTCCAGGATGCGACTATGAGTTAGTTTAGTTTATATAACTATCCTGATAAAACACACTGCATGTAGTCTCTCATTAAATAACCTTCACAAACATTTTTCTGGCCGGGTCACATATTACTGGTTGACTGGGTCACGCATTTTTTTTTACAAATTGTGACTTCTGAGACTCCTTACATACAGGGCAAGGTCAGAAACCCCTGTTAAATGTGGATGATCATTGAGCTTTCAAGTTGCACTGTCAGCAACCATCAAGCTACTGTGACGTGTAGTCTTGTGGGTTCAGGTGTACTTTGGAAAACCATTGCCACTTAACACAGTCCAGTGCTGAATCAAGAAAGGCAACTTAAAATTATGCATGTAGGACGCCATGCAGAAACACCAGGGAGTTATATGGATTATATATATCCTAACTCTTCTCAGATGGATTGAAAGCCTTTGGAGTTGTGTGGCGTGCTAATACGAGTCCATATTTCACCTTGTTATTGGGGAGAAAAAATAGGGTGTTGAATTCTTCAGCTTACTGGATCACGTATCATTGCCCACACCATGTGTGGGTTATAGGTATATGAAGAAATTATTGATACTTGGTTGTATAATTACGATTTTATAGAGACTTATGTTGCCATCAAGGCAGCGTCTCTTAATGGGACGTCCATGGTTATTTTGGCAGGACACATTCTGCATGGGTCACAGTGTGACTTCATAGAGTGTGTGCGCTTGAATGATCTGCCAGTCCAGAACTATCTCCTATTGAACATGCATGGTGCTTCATTAAAATAGCAACAATGGATTTTTGAGCAATTGATGTATGAGATCAAGCAAGAATGGACAAAATGACTATAACTATATAAATATAATCCATACCCTCGGACACTAAATGATTGAGTTGTATGTCTATTAGTTCCTCATGACTGGTAATTTATTGGTAATGTACTCGTGACCGCTATATGTGAAAGGAAAGGAATGTAAATGTGGCTATTACAGGGGTGCCCAATATGTCGATCGCGAGCTGCCGGGCGATTTCAAAAGGCATTCCGAATCATTTGCAGAGTCTGCCTATCAAAATAAACTACTGCACACGTGAGACCACACAGCGTAAAAGCAAGGGAACCACGATCCACAGAAAACACTGCAGTACAGATAGAGCCAATCATCCATCCCCACTGTGGCGTTTGGCAGTTGATTGACATATAGCACAGCCAATCTGGCGTCATCTTTTGTAATAAGTGTCACCACGCATGTTCGGTCAACCGTTCGGCTTCCAATTTATTCTAAAGAAAGGGTGTAAATATGAGTGGAGGAGCTGGACCAAGTAAGAAACCAAAATCAGACCGTTCATTAAAAAGTACAACACTGACTACCTACTGAAAAGCGAGGGGATTATGTCCGGACTATGCAATAGTGGCCAAAAATATATAGCACTGCATTGAGCCATACATGTTCACATATATATATTGTCACGCGGGCACCGTGCCAGGTGGCACCAAGGATCAGTCCACACCATTTTTCCATTGCAACACCCGTGTTTTATCTACATGTGCGGCGCGTGCGCCAAGTCATTAGGGAAATTTAGCTCAATGTAGAGTCCATGGAACAATATATCGTCCAGCAGCCACTCCCTCACGGCGTCCCGCCTTGGCCGGCCACGTGACCCGGGCATAGTCATCCAATGACTATATTGCTGTATTTCCAGCAGCGCTCCCACGTGATGTCCGGATGGTCCCGGCGACGCATTTGAGAGAGAGGCCTCGCCGGGACC
>JBBIGC010000152.1:7035266-7051300 GCA_037576955.1 Lepidarchus adonis | reverse complement strand
CCGGCGACGCATTTGAGAGAGAGGCCTCGCCGGGACCACCCGGCCATCACGTGGGAGCGCTGCTGGAAATACAGCAATATAGTCATTAATACTTCATACTTTCCCCGGGGCCGACCCACCGGCACACTCTGGACGGGTGGGGAAACAGGCCCAGGCCTGTTCATCCGGGTTCCTCTTCTCTCGCTCCCTCTCCTCCCCAGGCTCACGGCCCTGGCGGCAGCTCCGTCGCGTTGGCGCCGCCCTTGTCTGCCTTGATGTCGGTCCTCTCACTCGGGCCAGCCCACTCATGGGCTGAGGCACTCGTGGCCTCCCCGGTGGGTCCTGATTTGAGGCTTCCGTCGACTGGCCGGCCTATTCTCTGCAACGAGGAAAGAGACAGCGAGAGAGAGAGAGAAAACTCCACGCCTCGTCAATCTGAAACCCTCCTCCGGGGCTCAGGCCACCATTGCGCTTCTGGGGCTCTTTTAATCCATCTCGTCCTCCGTTGGGGCGCTTCTCCCTCGGAGAGTCTTCGCCCTCGCCCCGTGCAGCTCCTCTCCATGAGGCACGGACTCCCTCAGCCGCCGCACCCACGGCATGGAGCGCCCCCACGCTCTGTTTAACAGTCTTTTACTGAATGACCAAACTTGTATAAGCAGTCCCCACTCGGCTGGCTAAGCCTCCTTTCCTGCTCTCGAACCTCGCGCTCTCCCCTCTCCTCCGTTTGCTCGGTTTTTGAGGCCTCAGCCACGCAGAGCTGATGAGCTGCTCATTACTCGCAGCTGTGTCGCATCCAGACGGGGCTCCCGCCCCGCGCGCCGTGTTCACCTACTCGGCCGTCTGGGGGTTTTCCCTGGTCCTGAAAGTAGCCCAGCACCTCAGACACCGCTCCACCTCTACCTAAGGTGCTGCACCACTCCCCGGCCCTTGATGCTTTGCCACCGGGGTGGGTCGATCCCGTGGGGGTTTCCCCCGTGGCGTCACAATATATATATATTTTATGCAGTGGGGGTACCTTGCTCAAGGGTTACCTCAGTAACCACTAGGCCACTGCCCCAATGTGCTCCACTTTCTTTATGGAGTAATTGGGATCAGGATGCACTCCCAACCCAATAAACTGCCTGATAATGTGGATCAAGATATGTTGAAACAAAAGCACTCATTAAATACTGAAAGTTACATACTTACATAAATGCTGTCTTAATCATAGTCCTAAAAGAACATTGAGGAAAAGTACACTGAAAACATTTATTTTAATGCCTTGTTTGACAAGTTTGTCTTTTTCTCTTCATGCTGTGTTTTGAGGGTCTTGACAGATGCTACATTCTAGTACATAAGACAAGCTCTGGTGCAGAGCAGTCACACTTCACTGATCAACAAGCATCAAGCATCAGTTTTCATTTTTGTTGGTTTTCTTACAAAAAAGCCTGTTGCTAAGGCAGGAAACACTTAGGAGATGAGTTTGTCGGCCTGTATGGAATTAATTTACACATCCAATCATCAGTGTGTGCTGTTTTGATCATTTACATGAAATGGTCTTGGTATCCTTTCTAGGTCAGGTGCCCTGACTTCACATTTTATTTGCTTTTATTTTAAAATTGGTTCTTCAGATAGAACAAATTTCACTTCCCTTTTCTGTCCACTTCATCTTCTTGAAAGTCTCAAATAATTTGAAACCTCACCATCATTTTTAATTTATCTGGACTGCTGCAGCAGAGAACAAGAGATTGCATGTAAATTAAAAAAGTTCTGCTTTTAATGTTATTTTTTAAATTCAACAGCTTCCTCTCTCTCTTCATAATTTCTTTAATCATATTCTGTTTAATCCCATATACATGTTTTCATGATCTTTTGGGCTAAATTGTAGAACAGTCTTCAGATTTTACCTTTGGAGTAAAGTAATTTTTTTTTAATAAATGCCTTTGGTGCTCACTAATAAGAAACTTTAAAGTCGTAATTGTCTTCTTTGTTGTCAGTAACAAAGTTAGGTGAGGTAAATGTTTGGGAATAAAGACTGTTGATGAATACTGACATCCATTGTTGCATTTGCTTCTCTGCACCACCTATGTAACCTGGTGCAAATATGTGTTTACAGTTGATACCATCAGGACAGTAGTAGTGTTGTTGATTAACTGAGGAATTTTGTATACAGGCCTGATCAGACTATTATTCAGCAACAGGAAATGATAGCCATCAAAAGGTTGGAGTCAAATGGACCCTATCAACAGCTCTTTTGTGTCTGGGATTACCGTTCTGTTCTAGGTTGACAGCCCGTGACCTGACCTACGTTCTGTTCTGGGTTGACTTACCCACTGATACAGACAATGGCACAATAACACAGTGAGGGGTGCAAACCTAATCCCTATAATGGATAGACCAGTGAGTGGTTTGTGGTTAATTAATGAGTATTTCACCTGCCATTCAAAATAGCCTGCCTTTCTTTTATTTTTTATGGTTCTTTAATGAGCAGTTTTTTAATGACATTGGTGTTTTTTAAAAAAAAATATATATATAATTCTCTGTCTCACAAACATTTAAAAAACATTATAATATTTTCATTGATACTACTGTGATTCAAAGATAATGGCTTAAATATGCCTGCATGTGTTTTTCCTTATTAACATTAAACAGTAAAAAAACGTTTTTACTTTTATAGTCAGCTAATATTGAAACAGCCTGCTTTTTGCCCAGGTGTGTTCTTTGTGACTAAACCCTTATCAGAAGCATTCACAGTTGAATGATGCAGCCATAGCCAGTGCAGCCTAATAACTCATCTGTATGCGTTTTGATGAGCTGCTGATTGGCCAGAGGATCACTGTGATGAACATGTCAATTGAAAGGGCATTGTCGGGTCTGAGGCATTTTAATTAAAGTGAATGTGAAATGTAAACACCAGCATTGCTGGGGTAGTGTATGAAATAGAAGGTAATTATGATTTGCCTTAATTAGCTGTCGCTGTGATCTTAATTGCTCTTGAAAATGGCTGACCCCATGTCTCAGCTGTGTGTGGGGAAGGTTTCCGATGGAACCCGCATTGTGTGTGGCCCTTTGCTACATAATGGACATTATTTTTAGTGTCCTATGTATTTCAATCATGCCTTTTAATTTAAGGTTCTGACAAAGCCTTTAACACGTATGTCAAACGACAGGAAGCTTTAAAAGCGAAAATCTTTTGTTAAAATACTGTCAGCCAAACTTTCTACACTTTTTAGTCTAGGTTTCTAGTTTAAGTTTGATTTTTTTGTCACTGATGATGCTGAAACTGAAAAGTATATTTTGCTATTTGAGTTATGACTGATGACATTTTGTTTAAAAAAATATTTTACAAGTTAATCTGCATTATCTCTTATTCTCGAGACTCTAATGGTGCTGCAGGTATTGCAGCATGTGTGTCATAAATGAGCCAAGCCAGCGCAGTTTAGCTCATACAGGTTTAGATTTGACGAGTTTGGCCCATTTCTCGTTCTGGTGTTTTTAGTGCATAATGGCTTCCTTAAAATCACACATTGGTTTCCCATTAAAAGACAGTTAAAGCCTTTACCCACGGATTGTGATTTATTTAGACATCAATAACAGAAATTGTATATTGTTTAACTGATGGTATCTTGCACAGTGGTATGGTAACAATACTGTTCGATTTTTACAAATGTTCAATGCCGCCGTGAATTTATTCAACCTATAGGTGTGGTCATTAGTGTTGGCGTAACAAATTACTGATCGACTGTCTTGGTAATGAAAATAATTTGGCTAAAAGGCACAGTGATGTTTCACCTGCTGAACGAGGTGGTGAAATTGTTCACTCTACTTTCACATTATTGAATGTAAATGTCAGAGACAGGTTTGTTATAAGATGTCCTACCCATTTATTTCCTCTCATCTGAGTGTTCTACATTTTCATCTGCATTTATTTCCATTGTGTACTATGTATAACATCCTTAACTTTTCATAAGACCAGGCCTGATTGAAGCCACATAAACTACCCACTTCAAACACAATCTATGTTGAGAAATGTGGCATGTGGGAAACGGGTTAAACATTAATCAGTTTCGTTGTGCCTATTATTTTAAGGCTGATTTTGAGTTGCCGACAATAGGAGTTGATAATGTGGCATTCAACATTTGATTGGTGATTAACAATTGCTAAATGTGAACACTACGAAGACGTGACCAAACAAGCGCACAGCATAGTTGTCAACCACATATCTTGCCTTAAATAAATATCTGGGCTAGTTGCTGGTAAGTAACCAACAATAATTGTGTCGGGGACATAAAAAAAAAGACAAATTACAGCACAGAGAGTATGGCGGTGTTGCATAGGAATATTAACAAATGCTCAGTACCACAACTGAAAGAGTTGTAGAGAAAAACAGCAAATTGTTAATTAAATCACAATTGACCTTCTGTTCTGCCAGTGCTTTTCTGCATTCACTGTGTAAGCTAACTTCTGTGTTTATCATCTGCTAATCATGTCACATTTGAAATTCAACATGGATTATGAAATACAATAAAAACAGATGATGCATTTGCCTTTTTTCCTTTTTCTTACACTACTCATAATAAGTTAGGGATATTGTGAGAGACTTGGTGGATGTCATACATAGTGTTTGTTTCCCTTCAGACTAAACTGATAACTTGTCTGTATTATGCCGTAAGGGGGAAAGGCTGGTTACTTTAATATGCTTGAACTGCTAATGAATTATTAAAATATCTTCTGGCTATTATGCCCTCTGTTCTCTATTTACTAGACCCTTCTGGATCAGGTAGTGGTGAAGAGTGAGGGCTACAGTGTGGATCAGCTGGAAAGGCTGTACTCTTTGCTGAGCCAGTGCATCTTTCAGCACCGCAGGGATTACGACAAGACCCACTTGATCGAGGTGAGTGTCTTCTGTGACTTCAAATACAACACCATATACTCTACATGCCAAAAGTGTGTAGGCAAAAAGTCAAGGGTATGAAGAGGAAGGTTGCCCCCACCTCCATTCCCACCCTCTTTGCATCAGCAACAGTCTGTGCACTACACTGGGCGCTGGAACATTGCTGTGATGATTGGATGGCATTCAGCCACAAGGGCATTCATGAGATCAGGGTTCTGGATTATCTAATTATTATCTTACCCAGAGGTATTTGAGGCGATAATTCAAGAGAATAAAGTTCCACTACCAACATTACAATAAATACAAGCAATGTGAAACTTTTTTTGGTTTATAAAAATCTTTGAAATGCCGTAGTTGAAAGAGTACAGCTAGAATAAAGTGTGAATAGCTCATCCATGCTTGGTAGCATAGAGAAAGTCAAGATCCTTATGAATAAGTAAAATATCTGTAAAAATCTTTACTGCAAGGCTTAGCTCTCAGTTTCAGTGGCAAACACAAGTTACATCTTGCTGAATGTGAAGTTCATTTCTTGTTTTATAAGGATTCTAAAGCTGAGGTAAATGTAGCAATCATCTCTAGGCAGGTGAGTGGAGTGAATGTAGTGTATATTACAGGCTTAATGCTAAGGAGCTCATACCAGGCAGTTTAGTCTGCTTAGTGTGATGATAAATTCCTCTGTCTTGAAGCAGTTAGGCCACATTGACTGCAGTCATATTTCCACTTCTATTCCCAGCCCTTTACCCTTACTTAACTTCAAAGTCCTAATGCAGCTTGATCCTTGACTGCCGTTTCAAATGGTTTTCTCCACAAGACTGAGCTGAGCCGTTTACAAGGGTGCTGTGTTCTTGGGACCATTCTTTTCACTCACCTTGGTGCTTTGGGGAATTCAGCTAAATAGCTTTTTCTCTTCATAGGTTAACACATGATAAATCGGCAGTGATTAGGGGGCATGATGTTCGTATGATAATGCATTTATATATTAATACATCCTTCATGCTTTGTTCACACTACATGACCAATCAGTTTTGCTTCTTTTTCCTGAGTTTTTAGATTTTAAGTTAAAGTGATCAAATCCAATTTGTATGGTCAGATTACATTTGTATTTGCTTGCATTTCTACATTCCTGACATTTGTGTGAGTATACTGACTAGCAAGGCTCATGCAAAACCAGTTGGGTTTAGATCTTTGTGTACTGTTCCTTAATATTTTACTGTTTTACACCTTTTAGCAACTACAGTAAGAACAAATGACTTTAGATTAGGATAATCTGATTAGCAGGACACCAACAATAAAGCTAACATGGTCTGATATTAACTTTCAGCTTTAAATTCAGGCTTTAAATTCAGAACAAAACAGAAAATCATTGTAAGACTTCAGCATACAAAGTAAAACATTACTTACATGTCTGTTAAAAGCTTTCACTCTCTTTTATTTAAACTATAAAGATTATATTTTGTGATGAGCAGTGCTGAATTTCTTGTTGCATGTTTAAATGTTGACCACTGCCCCATAATCCATCTACTAATGTGACTTGAATCTGTTTGGGGGAGTTCCTGAAGCTTTTTGCCTTGAGGACAACAGAAATACGCCCTCACATTGGATCTTTTGAAACACTGTCACAATTAGTAATTTAATTTATAGTCACAGGTATATTTGCATTTCCGATCATTTGTTAGTGTTGCCACTTACCACAAGTAGTTATCGTTTTGGCATTAATACAATGTATAATTTAATGTAAAATTGATCTACACGTTTACATGCTGAGAGAACAAAACCAGGACATTTACTCTAGGACTTTACTTCATGTGTTTTTTTCAAGTTTCAATACTAAGTAAGTAAGTACCACTGCTTAAAATTGTTCACGAAATGAAACGAAGTGGAATAATAGACATGAAAATGAGTTCAGTGTGGTCATGTAGTTGTAAGGGGAAGATGGATGCCCACAGACTGGATGCTGACGCACTGAACAGCTGCTGAGTGTTGAAATTAGAGCACCATGTTGATTGCAATGAGCTGTGTGCCCATTCCTCCAGGGAAATTATGTTTGCTGTTCTCAAATACAATAGTAATGGTTGCTGGCCAGCAGAAAGAGTGGGGACGCACTGGGGCCCAGAGACCGACCGAGCCCTGAGCTCATTTATGTGCTGTGCTCAGGTACCTTTTTACAGTCCACAAAGAGTCCTATTCATGAGTTCCTGTTTAAACAAAAAAAATCCATTGAACAGATCTTTCATGCCCCAGTTCAGAGAATAGGATGAGAAGGACGGCACAGTTTCACCTTTTTTGTGAATTTAATATCTCATTCCAGTTGGTTTTCTAGATACATTTGAGAATTCCGTTTTTTTTTTTTTTTTCCACTGCTCATTTGTGTTCAGGCTTTTCTTCACCCTAGGGGTGTTTAGCTATGACTAACATGTGATTGCATTCTTTTGCTTCCTAAAATGCACATGCAGCAAAAGAACAGCAAAGCTTAGACAATGCAAACTGTTCTACTGATGCCATATTCTGACAGATACAATCAAGATGGACCTGATGCTGCAGGAATTTTTAATATTTGTCACCTGTGGGAAGGAACAGTATAGCACTGCATGGGGCGAATGAGGACCATTTAATATTCTTCAATGATGTATGATGTTATGATGTAATTATTTGATAGACTAGGTCAGAGGAAAGCAGAGTCAGATAGAGAGTGGAATATTAAAATGCCTGATCTGTACAGTGCAATATAACATGGAGAACAATCTTTGATTAAACATGCGCAGGCCTGCAGTGTCATCTCTTATCATGGTTATGGAGTTAAGTTGGGATATTTCTCAGATGTTTTCATTACATTTCAACATTATGTATATTTCATCATTCGGTGAAGGTAGGATATTTTTCTTCTCTTTTATTATTTGAGCATATGTCAAATAAAGGAATGTCATTGTCCATGTTTGTAGCTTGTTACTGTTTGTAACTGAGACTCAAGTCAAAGCCTGTTTCTTTTTTCCTCTCTTTTTAGGAGATGGAGAGGCAAGTCCAGCATTTCAAAACATTCCTGTGATGAATCGAGGGCTTTCAGTGGTGATTGTAATCAGATACTCCTGTGATACACGATTGAGACCAGCCTATTGAACAAAGCCCTTACAGTGGAGCCGAGCAGGTTCGGTCTTTTAACAAGAATGGGGGATAGAGGGGGAGGTAAAGGAGACTTACAAAGACTCACAGTGGCAACCTTGGTGCTATTGTCTCAGGTACCTGGACAAACCCAGTCTACAGAACCAAACACAACTCAAGACTCATGTAGGTTTCAGTTTTTAAACAAACATATGCCAATTTCTAATAGGCGATCTTGGTGCTATTGGGTGCTATCGTTTATCCGTTTGCTGCTCCTTTCCTTACAAAATTAAGAAAAGAAACAGAAAAAAAACAAAATATTAAAAAAGATTGTGTGATGTCACTTATGAAAAAAAAACCACCAACAAAAAAATAACTCAGCCTTCTTTGTCAGGAAGAGACCACACACAGCAACACACTGGCACAGATTCTCACCAGCAGTGGCAAAACATGTGAATGAGGTGTGATGCCAAGAGAGGCAGTTTGTTATTCACTGTGGAGACAAACTGCATCACTCACCTGCTATGCCCACCATCTCCATGTGCCCCCTGTGATCTTTCAACCTGTAGACATTTAAATAGAAGCACTGCAACGCACACAGTGATAATCCTGCCGAAAAGAACACCATTTCTAGTAATTTGTTTTATGATGTTTGATCCCATAGGATTGTAAGCATTTTCTACCTGATTCCACTTTTTGCTGATCTCTGTACTGTAATCACCCTTAGTCATAAAGTAACATCCCCCTCCTAATACAATGTAATTATACAGCCCGATAGGTATTTTATTACAATTAAATTATCATAATACCAAGATGTAATAATGTTCATTTGTTTTGTTTTGTTTTATTCAACCTTCTATTTTGTTTGTTGGTTTGCTTCTATATTGAATAACTGGATTTTGAACTAGCTACAGTGTCTGTAGGCTGCCACTGCTTGCCATGTGTCTCATTGGTTAATAGAAGGCTGAGATTGTGGAGCATGCATCTTGTGAACAGCAGAGGACATGTTGTTCTTGTAAAAGTCAACTTTTTCCCGTGTGATGAACATTTCCATAAAGAGATCATCTTGGCTACACTGATATTTGTTCTCTTTTGGGAAAGGAAGACTGGCATGTGTTGTAATCGACCACCGTGTCAGTCTCTTTCACTCTGATTACTCAGCATCTTCACAATGCTAATTTGTGTTCTCCCACACCGACATCCACATCACAACCATACACACATCCATGTCTCCCTCCTGAGGAAAGTAGTTTTTGTTGACAGGTTGTTTTGCCATAATGTTCTATGTTGCGATGTTTTTGTCATTAACATTTTTCTTGAAAGATCTCTTAAGATGTTTTACATTACTTATGACATGTGTGATGAACAAGGCAGTTCTAGCCAGTGACCGGTTTGTTCAGTATAAGGAGCATTAATATTTTTGTGCTAATGTTTTTTTGTTCTTTTTTAAAATAATTTTTGGTATATTGTTTGTAATTCTCATTTTTGCCTATGGTTAAATTCTGCTGACTGATATGGTATTTAAATCTGATTGGTAGCTACTTTTTCTTTCAACTAGGTTTTAGTTCAGTTTTGAGCTCTTTCTATTTCGGTAGCTTTATAACCCCTTTCTCCAGCGCTTTTTTTTGATCTGCTTAATTCTCCAGTTTGTAGAAAGACTAATCTAACTCAAGACTCATCTCGTCTTTATGTAAAGCTGAGTACAGTTTCAAAAGCATGCAAAAAGAGGAATTAGCTCTGGACTACTGCAGTGAAATAGAGAACCATGGCTACCTCAGTTAAGTTATTTTGATGCTGATAATACAACACGTTTACTGAATACACAACAGTATTTGTCAACATCTGTAACATCTCTGCACCCTTCTTCATTCAAGCCCAGGTGCTGAGCGTGGCCTGTGGCGGATGCAGTAATCCATGCTTTCTTTGGTTATTTTTTTTTATTTGTTTTGCATTTGAGCCAATACAAATACAGCATGGTAATTAAGTAAAATTTGTATTTTTACAGTTATTTCTGTTTTTTTGCTTATGGTTCTTGTTTTCTTTTGTTGTAAACTTTAGCATCCCATGCCTTTTTTATTCAATTTAATCAGACTGTTGAATGGGCCTTAGTGATAGCATCTATTTTGTTTGTCCACTCCATTATGATTTCATTTCCTATACTCATACATACTTAAAAATTGCATAATTCTTTCTTCATTTATTTATTAACTGCATTATTCAACTGTATTTTCAGCTATTGTTTTGTTTGCAGCTGGTTAAAAGGAGACAAATCGGAAAATTGTTACACAGCTTTTGAAGTCTGAGCTGAGTCATGATGTAGCACATTTTTGTAGCAGGTTTGTGTAGGTGGAGCAAATGGAGGTTCATTGGTCTCAGGTCTCTGCTACATAAATGACCTATTTATTCCATTGTTATGATTACGGTGGTGGTGCTTTTAGGGTTTTGTGGTAAGAGCTGTCGTACAGGACTGGAAGCAAGAAGCTAATGTGCTGAGTGTTGAGACGTCCCTTGAGACCCCCCCTCCCCCCAGACACACATAAAAAAAGGAAAGCTTGCAGCCAAGAACATGACTTATTTGGTATGAAGATGTAAATACTAGTGTGATGCTGAACGCTGGTTCTGAAATTGCGCACTTAAGAGTTTATGTCTACGAAATTGATGAAATACCATGTTGTCATTGTTCATTGCTGAAAACTGCTGGAAATTTCTTCATCATGAGGTGTAGCACGGCACATCCTCAATGCTTCAACTAAATCACTTGGCCAACACATGTATCAAGTTAAACTGGGAAAAAAAATGTAACAATAAAAAAACAATACAGCAAAAAAATTGGCGTTCCCAAGATTTCTTAAAATTACTCCTACATACATAAAGTAGTAAACATCCATGATCTTGTCATGGCACATTCAAATGTAACGTCATAAGTAGCCTCCTACTTTGCTTTGCATTGTATTTAATGTTTCAGAGTCACTTATGAATTGGGTTTTTAGCACCAGCAACTGCCAACGCTGCATTGTGTTGGAGCCTATGGCAATGTTCAGCCTTCTGGATGTGTTTTTTTTGTTTTTTTATATAAATAAAGTCACACAAGTACATTGTTGTGAGGTTGGTGTTCAAAAACTGGCCCATGTACTTGGCTGATGTGTGAATGGACCTTTATTTAAGTGAGTATTACTCAGCTGAGCCCCTCCTCTGCGAGCACATAGACACAGAGCATGTTTACTCATGCTTCTTACACTGTTCCAGTATAGACTTAACTTCAGAGTGGCTAAAGATTCAATTGACAGACTTGGGAGGTTAGTCCAGTATGCAGATCTTTTTTCTTTTCTTTTTTTGCATCTAATATGTAGTCTATTCTTATTTATTGATTATGTATGTTTTGGGGGATTTCTATTTCAGTTATTGCCAGGGTCTTTACGCTGTTTTATCTTACATGGGTAAGTTGGAACATGGTTAATATCCTGCCCCTTTCTCAAGCGTTATTTTAGTGAAAGTCCTGTTTGAAATGATACATTTACTGTAATTTCTCAAATAAACTGCTGTGATTATACTTGAATAAAATGTTCATATCGTATTCTTTGTTGAATGCTTTCCGTTTTTCGAAGTCCTTGACTTGCCAGGTTAGATTTCTTAATTGATCTGAAGTGTCAATAGATTTTAAGTTTGTTTGTTGGTTTATGTTGACTGCATGCTAGGAAAACAAGACACAATATGAGTGATTAATTTTCTTTAGAATTTTGGATATGTATTAGGTTTATTTTTCATCATTAATAACATATGTAAATGGTCCCTTTTGGGTACAGATTTACAGACATTTTTGTCCAACCTATCGAATTTTCTAAAAACATTTATACAGAATTACCATTCGTTTTAAAATATACATATTTCCTTTTCCTATGATACAGGACCCCCCCAGCCCCTGCCCCCACCCAGCCCCTGCCCCCACAACTCCTCCATCTGCATCCTGCCTTAGCTGGTAGTGAGTGAAGTCCAATGAAACGAGAAAACTAAAACTGCAGTGTTTCCCAGAGAATGACAAATAGGATTGTGCTTTGGCTGTGTTTAGAAATGGAAAAAAAAAATCAGTACTGTCCTCAGTCAGCACTTTTTCCTCAGTGTGGTCACTTCTCCACTTAAATGTGCACCATAATGTTGTTGATGCTGCCTCGTACACAAAGGGGCTATTGCAGAGCACCATAACCAGAGAGCTGCCTCAAGTCAAAATAACGTGTAACTTTTCCTGATATGTCTGACTGCTTGGCTCCTGAATAGATGGAGAAACTCTTTTGTCCTTTAATGTCATGACATGACTGGACAGGCCATGAAGAGCGTGATGAATCAGGAGGACAAACTGACTCTTTGATTTCAACACCTTTTCTCTCGCATGATGCACTCCTGAAAAACAGATGTACAATTGTTATGACTAAAAGGTACAGATGTAATTGGAAAGGGGGAAAAAAAACATCAAAGGGATGTGAGAAGAACACAAATATGAATGTTCATCAAAGAAAACTTCTCTGTGGGGGGCTGCGCATTCAGAAAGCATAGTATTCAGATGGCACAACACCTGTGAGTGAGGGGTAGCTACTCTACATGTCCCTTACAGAGTCTGGACCTGCTGAGCATTGGGATTCCACTCCAGTCCGTTCAGGAGAGCTGGTGGGAGTCTGTGGGGAGCAAGCCTAGGAGACACTGGTCTCTTTAATGTTCGACACACACATCCAGCAATTTTTGTCTTTGATCCCTGCAGTGCACTGAGCAGAACAGCTGAGCGTCTGGACTGTGGTCAGCCGCTCTGAATGTACTTCTTGATCACCACGCAGCCGTGTCTGAAGAGCGGGCAAGGCAAGTTCTGGAGGAGTGTCCATGTGTTGGTGCAGGGATCAAATGTTTCCATGTTGCCTAACGCTGGCCCTTCACTGCTCACAATGCCTCCTGTAGCACAGATCTTCCCATCCAGGATGACCGCACTGAGGATCAGAAAGAGAAATAGTTCACACTTTAGAGACGTTGCTATTACCTTCAAATCCAATTTCAGTCCTCTCCAACCTCTTCAGCTTTATTCAGGTTTGTCATGTGTCCTTTATCTCAGCGTTAATGAGTTCTGCTGCGTCTCAATGGGTGCGTGAATATCAATTCTGAAAAAGAGTGTGTGTGTTGCTGTTTGTTCAACCATAACATTAACACCACCTGTGTAATATTGTGTAGGTCCCTCCCCTCATGGAGCTCTGTGCTGCACTGTGTTCTAACCCCGTTTTTTGAGAGAGCCAGCTTCAGCATTTTGTGTAACAGTGGTTCTGGATGAGCATTGGGTCCCCACGACCCTGTCGCAAATTCACCGCTTGTCCTTCCTTGAATCACATTTGGTTGTGTTCTAACTACATATCTTTAACATTCCACAAGACCTGCTGTGTTGTAGGTTGTGCTCAAATTCAGTCGTCTTCCAGACATCACAATCAGGCCCTTGTCAAAGTGACTCAGATCCATTTGTTCACTTGCTGCCTAATATATCGACTCCCCTGACATTAATAGAAAAACTAGTCAATGTAATTCACTTTACCTGTTGGTGGCTATGTTATATCTGATATATACAGTACTGAGCAAAAGTCTGCGCATAATACATGTTTACTGAATTCATAACAGTATCTGCACAGATGTTACAGGTGCTGATTGTGGCCTGTGGCTGATGCAGTAATTCATGCTTTTATATGCTTTCAAATATACAGAAAACCACAAATCACTGCTCATCTCCTTCAGACTAGCTTTAACTACCACGGACCATCTTGTTATATGTGTGTGTGTGTGTGTGTGTATATATATATATATATATAGTATCAAAAGTGAGTTCACCCCTCACATTTTTGTAAATATTTTATTATATATTTTCATGGGACAACACTGAGGAAATGACACCGATACAATGTAAAGTAGTCAGTGTACAGCTTGTATAACAGTGTAAAATACCTCAACACACAGCCATTAATGTCTAAACCACTCACAACAAAAGTGAGGACACCCCTCAGTGAAAATGGCTAAATTGTGCCCAAATATTTCCAGTGGAAATTAATGACATTAATGGCTGTGTGTTGTTATTTTGAGCAGACAGCAAATTTACACTGTTGTACAAGCTGAACACTGACTACTTTACATTGTATCAAAGTGTTGTTCCATGAAAAGATATAATAAAATATTTACAAAAAAGTGAGAGGTGCACTCACTCAGATACTGTACGCTGGATCTGTTGCTCCAAGCTATAGGCTTCCAGGTGCTTGATCTGGAAACTGACACTGTTTCATTTCCTTCTGCTCATTGTTGTTGTCTGGTGTCGACCCGAGGAGGATGGGTTCCCCTTCTGAACCTTTGTTCCTCCCAAGGGTTCTTCCTACAGCTTGGGGCTTTTTTCCTTGCCTCCATTACCCCCTGCTTGCTCAATAGAGGCAAGGACCCGGATTCAGTAAAGCTGCTTTGTGACAACGTCTATTGTAAAAAGTGCGGTACAAATAAAATTGACTTGAGCTTATACGCATATAAATACAGTGATGTAAAGCCTGGTTGCATTATCTTGGTTTCTTAATAAAAAGCCAATGATTATAGCCAATGATGGAGTTTCCCTAGTGTTTATCAGTAGTTTTGTATTATGGCTTTTGCACGACAAATGCAAATTTCCCTATTAATCCTCAAACTCTTAAAGATCAACTCAGTGTCCTGTTGCTAAGGTTATTCTTTTTTGGTTTTATGCTCATACATCAAATTGTACAGAATACAGAGTATGTTTTTCATAATCCCACAGTCATACAGATGAACAGGAGAAGTTTAAACACATTCATTTATGTTCAAGTAGCAAGATTTTAAGCATTTCTATTGGTCAACCAGTTAACTGTTCACCAAAGAGTTGATAATAATAATAATAATAATAATAATAATAATAATAATAATAATAAACAATACGACTGTGATGAAATGTTAACTCATTTTTAACGGGCACACCTGCAGAACTGCCTGGAGTGGTTCATGTTTGGCCCCGCTTTGATGTTGCCCTTGTCCGGGTCATAGATGGTGGTGGCTCTGGCATAAGCTCCACCCAGGATGAAGATGAATCCATTGAGGCTTACAGCAGGGGCATACTTGTTATCTAATCAAACCCAAGAAAAGAGAGAACAGCATATAGATTTAACCTTTCCAATGCAATTCCACACACACAAGATTTTTCCTCTGAATGTCAAAGGCTCTTTCTAAGATCTGCTGGTGCTTTCAGACCTCAGAGTTTAGCTGAAAGAGAAAAAGCTGTGCAGACTTTTGGCAAATAAGTGCTGCGATGACTGACTGCCTGCTGGGATAATTGAAATCATATCAGCAAAATGTATTGTGCTTCCACAATGTGCTTTCACTAGATTCCTATAAAATGTCAGATAATTAATGATGTGGATTACAGATCGCAGGCGTTTGTGTTGGTATCTCCTGTGGTACTTTGTTCACATGCATGCACTTCTATGCAACACAGCTGATTTATTAATAAAGATAGAATCATCCACAGTAATGTGATTTAACACGTCCCAAACAAAAAAATATGTTTCTCTGTTCTGCTATCACTGGCCATCTTGCCCTTTTTCTTTTAATTTTTCCCTCAAACCCAGTTTGTGTGTCTCACACTGTTATTAACCAGGAAAGTGAATAATGGTCGCTGATGTTGTCCTCTGTAGAAGACCTTTAAGCCCAGGTCCAAATTCTCAAAGCTTCAAAGACATGTGTAAGGATCTTAGCATAAGACCACCCTGTGATCTGTGACCTTCCCCATGTCTTAGTGAGTCAGTGGTAACCAGTACTGGATAGAAGCTTTGCTTTTCTCTGCTCTCAAGACATCTGATCCAGCTAAACAGCTACTTAACAAGTGTTTCCTGGATTGAAGTGTGTACAGTATAAAAGCAGAGAAAGTGCTAAAATGTGCAGAGAAGGGGCATTTCCATTACTGAGGCTGGAAGAACTAATAGCTACGGTGGCCCTAAAGTGCAAATCACAACAACAAATTGAGAAACACAAACACAAAAGCAGAAACACAACAACAAATTGAGAAACACAAACACAAAAG
>JBBIGC010000152.1:7011434-7022776 GCA_037576955.1 Lepidarchus adonis | reverse complement strand
CAATTTGTTGTTGTGATTCTGCTTTTGTGTTTGTGTTTCTCAATTTGTTGTTGTGGTTTGCACTTCAGGGCCACCGTGATCACTGTCATTCTTTTTTAACCACATTTCTTCCTCAAGATGATGGTTCCTCCTTTCAGTTTTTAATAATGAGTTGGACAGTTCTTAACTGTTTTCTTTGCCTGATGTCTGCGAGTAATTTGACGCTTCTGAAACAGATTAACATCTTTTTCATGACCACAGGATGCGTCTTCTGACATGGGTCTTTAAGTAATGAGAAGCTTTTCAAGGCATCAGTTAGCGTTAAATATGTAACTTGTTGCTAGCTGAAACATAATCATCTATGCAGTAATTATCCAATGGGAGGCTCTTACCTATGTTTTTGCTTTGTTAAATCAAGATGCTGACTTTTGACCCCTTTCTTGTATTAATGTTGTTACTGCAATGTAACCATTAAATATTAGATTACTGTTTAAAATATGATCATGTACAGATGGGGGCGTTGTTGGTGTTCATGATGGTGGGGGGACAAGACGGTACTAGAGTCTATGCCATTTACTTGACAGATGTCTTCTTAGCTTTGCCAAAATTCAATATTTTATTTTCACAAAAAGTTAGGTTGGTGTAGTCAATGGGCATGATGCCACTACTTCATAATTGTGAAATAGTAAGGGGATTTGATTGCTCAAAGCTGCTCATGCTTTTCAGATAGCTCTAGTTAGATACCCAACAAGGCTAAATATACCCCTCTTGGAGAGGGTGGGCTGTGCAGAGTCTGGGCTTGGTGGACTGAGTGAGAAGCAGCCAGCTGCCCCGCTGAGCAGTAAGAACGCAGCCCACGGCACACAGAGCCGGGCTGGGAGGGAAGAAAAAGAAAAAGAAAGTCTGGTAATTAGCGAGGGCTTTCGAAGAGGGTTCGGATCTTTGTCACACCAATTCTCCCTGCTGTAGGAGAGATGGCGAGAATGGGGTATTGGGGCAGAAGACGGGTGCTTAAGCAGCGGGACAGCGGCAGCCGGGGGAGAGAGCAGAGGAGCACAGCAGGTGATAAAGTTCTGAAGATTCACTAATCCCACCGAGTGCTGGATTAACATGGTGGGGTGCACAGGAGCTGCTGGATGACTGTTGTGGTGTCCACAGGGGTGCTTCAAGACCAAACAACCACCTCGCTACACCCTACAACACACTAACACACCTATTGTAAAAAATCTGTGGAGATAGGAAAAGAGTTGTCTTTAGCAATCCAAAGAATGATGTCAAAAGTTCATTGTTTCTTCATAGCATTTGTGCTAAGGAGCCAGTAAACCTTTAGTGAGCAAGTGAATGTGTGTGTGTCTGCTGGGGGCATTGACAGGCCTGACAGCTTCTTCAGGTTAGAGGACAATGGGGTTAGGATTAGTGTCAAAACATTTATTTGACGGGAAGCTGAACTACTGGCAGGACAGATTCTATCTTACTAAATGGACCATAGTGGGGTTCCTCTCTCTGCGCACAGCTCCTGAACCCAGAAAAGAGCCAGCTTTGAAGCCTTGTTTTCCTGGACCTTCTGCTAATTAGTCACACCATGCTTGTGTCTAATAGACTTTAGCTTCACTGTATATTTTATGGACAGATTCAACAGAGCCATGCTCAGTATGTCATCAAGGTAGGAACACTCTGATAGACAATTATATTTCCCAACTGCTGGGATGCTTTTCCCCCTCTGAATATTCTTTAAAGATTCTCACTTGAGCGTTGCAGGTGCTTCTTTATTGTGGCTTTGCTTTCAGGACCTTGAGCCCCACTGCTGCAGGCAATTCTGAAAAGAACTAATGCTCCTGTTCATGTCAGTGTTTTTTGCAATAAGACAATAAGTCATCCACATAAGACCTGAGAAAAACAACAGCACATGTAAAAGCAGATCAGTGAAGAGAAGGTTCAGTCAGTGAAGAGAAGGTTCAGCTATAAACATAATCGAGAAAATAAAAATGCAGGGCACACCAGGCTACTGTGAAGACTGTGCTTGGCCCAAACCACCTTCATTATATGAGTATTATTGACATTCAAAACTGTAGTATTTTCTGTCATTTCTAACACATTTCAGTCTCCCCTGAGCTATTCATGGCAAACAAACTGCTACAGCATAGATAGTAACACTAATATTTGAGGATAATTCCTACGACCAAACTCTCAGGAGCTCAAAATCCTGGATAAGACTATTGCTGTACACATAATATACTATCTGTTTGGATTTCATTTATGCAAAATGAAATCCATATTATGACAAAACAATCAGCACTTATCTGTTGCATTCATAAGCAAATGAGTCAAATATAAATTTGCTCACTCCTCGTTGCCCAACAGAAACCATGCACCAAACAAATTCTCTAAGCCCCTCTCTCAATAATCCAGAAATGACAGGCTTCTCCATTTGAGTGCTGCTTAGAGCCTCATGCTGGGTAGACAGAAAGGTAGCATGTAGCAGCCTTGGGAGACGCCTGATTGAAGACATAATTCCGAATGTGGGTGATTTCATGGTTAGGAGCATGAAAAAAGCCAGAGAACGATGGATGGCGGGCCACAAATTAGGCGAGTCAGGGGCAGAGGGAGGCGAGGATGGCTGGACTCGAAGGGCCGTAAGCACAGGCCCGTAAACAAATTCTCCCTCAGCAGTGGTGTCAATCACCCTCAGACTACAGGCAAATCAGTCAGCCATAGGAGAGTGGCGCGCTCGACATGTCATGGCCCAGCACTCCATCCAGCTCCACCAGCATACCAAGCAGCCTATAGGTGATCTCTGGCGTCTGCTGCAACAGCAGTGAAAACAGCATTGCATCTGACCCACCACCTCTCTGTCACACACACGTGTAACAGGAACACTGTTAACTCATTAAAATCTGCCTCTAGAGGAGTGTCAATGCATGCATGTCCACGTAGGGTACGGTACAAAGCATCAGCAAGTGAAACTGGAGCTCTCTGTGTGATTTCTGTCACCATATTAAAGAAGCATGAGGCTGCCCTTCTGAGCAAGCATGAGGATACACTCAGCCCGGAATTTAGTCCATTACACTGTGATGTATTTGTTTGATCAGAGTAACACAATAGGCAAGTGTACGTCTATCTGTTTGCTACTTAAACAGTAGATTGTGAGACTACTTTTTGTAAGAAATTTTAGGATTTTAGAATTTTAGGTCCCTGTGGTACTTCACTGCTCCACATTTGTGCACATGTGATGGGTTAAATGCAGAGGACTTGCAAATTTCCGACTCGTGAGACTAAGGAATAGTAAAATAATAAAAAAATTATTAAAGGAGGCAAATGGTTTAAACAACAGAAATAGTAATTTTTTAGCATTACATGGTTAAATTGCTTTGCACTGCATGAGACACACAGGGCTAGATGTTTGGCTTGCAGTAAACAGCATAATAAAAAGAGGGATAAAGTGATAACTTGTAGGAGTTATTGCTATATCCTGAGCTGCACTGACCCATCCAGAGGGAAAGTCTTACTGTGAAAATAGAGAAATTGAGACTTCCCCCAGTTTTCCCCCATGTTTACTAGGAACTGAACTAGGCCGCTTACAGCTGGAATAGAATACTATATAGGGACACGAATAATGCATGCTGATCCCTGTGCCGCTCATCTAGTTTGAAGAGCAGCGCATAGACTGTCGGCTGAACCCGAAGAACCGTAAATAATGTGAATGTTATGGTGAGCGAAGTTTTTAGATCCATTTACCAGTGCATCACAGACAGGTTCAGCCCAGACTCCATTAAATCCGGACACATTTGGTCAGCAACCTCTCTGTCAACCTCCTGAAGCCCACACCCACGCCCTCCTCCACAAGATCTCTCATAAACCATTGTGACGGATTAAACATGACACTTTCCAGCATGTTAATGTTCTTCTTTTAGTGGCAAACGCAGTGTGTTGTTGAGCATCTATTTCAAAAATTCAAGAGTTAGGTGTTACTATTGTACTGTTGTTGGGGTGGGGTAGGTTGGGGGAAGTGTTCCATCAAAATGCCACAGCATGGAAGCATTAAGGAAAAATATCGAATTATGGGTTTTCATTTTGAGGGACTTATGTGCTGAGAGGGACTCCGAAGCTCCATTCACTCCCATAATGAGGCGCAGCAGCCTCCTTTAATAAGAGCCGTAATGTTTTTTTGATTGCCCCGTTTAATCTTGCCCTTGTGGGCTGGTTACAACTGGAGCACTCGGCCTTTTCACACACTGTCAAGTCAGTAACTTCCCAGCACCAGCTAGTGGTGCTCTGAGCAAGAGAAGCATGGAGATACCCAGAGCAGGGCTGCTGTTTGTACAGCTATAGAGATAGCACCCATTCCAAGTCAGGCTTGGATATTTATAGACTCAGCTTTAGGAGTCTAATATATATGCTGTTTCCAGTCAGTGCTAAAATATTAACCATTCTCAGTCCTCCATTGTACAGTGGTGTGAAAAAGTGTTTGCCCCCTTCCTGATTTCTTTTTTTTCCATGTTTGTCACACTTAAATGTTTCAGCTCATCAAACAAATTAAAATATTAGTCAAAGACAACACAAGTAAAAAAAAAAATTGCAACAAAATGATTGCCCCCCTGTGAAAACATAACTCAACAGTGGTTCATCACACCCGAGTTTAATATCTCTAGCTACACCCAGGCCTGATCACTGTTCTCAATCAAGAAATCACTTAAATAAGACCTGCCTGACAAAGTGAAATAGACCAAAAAATCCTCAAAAGCTAGACATCATGCTGAGATCCAAAGAAATCCAGGAACAAATGAGTAAGAAATTAATGTGATCTATCTGCCATTTCTAAGGCTTTGGGACTCCAGCAAACCACAGTGAGAGCCATTATCCACAAAAGACAAATATGTGGAACAGTGGTTAACCTTCCCAGGAGTGGCCAGACCAAAATTAGCCCAAGAGTGCAGCAATGACTCATCCAAGAGGTCACAAAAGACCCCACACCAACATCCAAAAACTTCAGGCCTCACTTGCCTCAGTTAAGGTCAGTGTTCATGACTCCATAAAAAAGAGACTGGGCAAAAATGACCTGCATGGCAGAGAGCCAAGATGAAAACTACTGCTGAGCAAAAAGAATATTAAAGCTCATCTCAGTTTTGCCAGAAAACACCTTGATGATCCACAAGACTTTTGGGAAAATACTCTGTGGACTGACGAGACAAAAATTGAACTTTTTGGAAGGTGTGTGTCCCATTACATCTGGCATAGAAGTAACACCGCATTTCAGAGAAAGAACATCATACCAACAGTAAAATATGGTGGTGGTAGTGTGATGATCTGAGGCTGTTTTGCTGCTTCAGGACCAGGATGACTTGCTGTGATAAATGGAACCATGAATTCTGCTGTCTATCAAAAACTCCTGAAGGAGAACGTCCGGACATCTGTTTATGACCTCAAGCTGAAATGAACTTGGGTTCTGCAGCAGGACATTAAGCAAGTTCACCTCTGATTGGCGAAATGTAGACTTTGCAGTGGCCTAGTCAAAGTTTTGTCCTGAATCCTATTGAGATGCTGTGGCATGACCTTAAAAAGGCGGTCATGCTTAAAAACCCCTCCAATGTGTATGAACTACAACAATTCTGCAAAGATGAGTGGGTCAAAATTCCTCCACAGTGCTCTAAAAGGCTCATTGCAAGTTTTTTATTGGATGGCCCAACCAGTTATTACAATTAGGGGGCAATCACTTTGTCACACAGGGCCATGTAGGTTAGGATTTTTTTTATACCTTAATAATAAAATCTGTCACTTTAAAACACATTTTGTGCTTACTTGTGTTGTCTTTGACTAATATTTAAATTTGTTTGATGAACAGAAAAGTGTGTACAAAACATGGAAAATATGCAATTTTTCCAGTGTTTACTGGTAATATAAGTGGTTCTGTTACGATCAATAACCTTAAATGTTAAAGATAAAAAATAAGTCACCAAAGTCATGAAAATAAACAAATAATTTTTTCAAGAATGAGGGACCTGCTTAACTTACAGATTTCTTGAAGTATATGAAATAAATTAAATCCAAAAATGTAATGCAAATAATTCCTTGAGGTGCAACATTGTGATTTCCATATACAGTACTACTTCCTGCTCTACAGTACTGTACTAATACTGCATCAGAGGGAGGAGGAACAATGTGTTCCAGCTCCGCCTCTCTTTACACAGAGGGGTTTGTAGTTCATCAGCAGAAGTTGGGAGCAGCACCTATGAGAAGTGTTTACTTTAAACTTCAAGGCTTCCATTAAAGTTCACCAGGTTCATAACTCTGGGAAAGCATGTTGTCTATGAAATCTGCATATTATTTCAGTATTTGGTGACCTAAACATTTTATTTATTATGGATTTTTTTTATTGTAAGCACTTACCTTTGTACCATCTAAGGTTACTAACTGTAACAGAACTGCTTAAATTACCAGTAAACATTGGGTGTTCTAAAACTCTTAGTTCCCTGAAACCAGAGCAGAAACACCATCAAAAGTGTTTGTATTCTTGTATTCATGATTGTAAGTTATTACAGTTTAGATGTGATCTAGTTTTGTTTAACTTGTGAGCAGTGGGGCCCTACTGGTCAGAACCTCGCCCTTGTGACTGGAAGGTTGCAGGTTCAAATCCCAGCCCAGGTACACTTATACCTTCCTTATACCTACAATGCTCCCTGGTGCTATTGAGTTGGTGGGTTAAATGCACAAGGTCACATTGTTTGATGAGGTGTGTTCACAAAGATAAATAGTCACTTTGAAAAAATTTCCTTAACGGTTTTGCCATTTGTTTTTCGTCATATTACGTTGGTAGCATACTCACCACAAAATGAGAACAAATATAGAACAAATGACCAGAAATGAATGCTCTCACACACATGATTTCATTTTGACCTGGCCTTGTCTTAGCTGTGTAAATTGAAGGGCACATCGACCCAGTTAACAGTTACCTGTTAATACAGACCAACAAAGGGCACCAAAGCAGCAATTTCAATAATGTTATGCCACAAAATCGCTCACTTTAACACTCACTAGCAACGAATGTTACTATAAAAATAAAGCAGAATCTCTGCTTTACTGCTGCACAGTCTGTGATGTAAATCAAGCTTATGTGTTAACCTGCTAATCTATTATACACAGTCACAGCGCACAGAGCACGTCACACAGTAGTTTAGCTTTATACAAAGATATAGAACTAATCTATTTTTATTCATTCTAATATCTCAGTGTTACGCCAACATCACAGTACTAAAAACTCACAACAACCTTAATATCAATACATCAGCATCATATACCAACATTTACATGTATTTATGGCATACAGACAGATTGGGTATTCGACCAATAACCATGTTCACATTTACACAGCTTAATTAAGAAATAGCAAAGGGGAAAGAAATATATTTTAATCTCACTGCAAAGCTGAATTAAACAATATTAAGAAGTTAATTATTATTGTTATTTATGTATTTATTATTAAAATATAATTAATGTCAATATTTAACATAATTAAACATGTTAAATTTCTCCTTGCCCAGACTTAGTCTCGATCTTGACTCAAACCTAACAGTGTCGTTTCTTGTGGCTTGGTTTTGCTCCTAATAGTCTTAAATACAACAACAGACATCAGGTCAATAATGCACTGATACTTGGGATTGGGTATTGGCCAATACTGAATACCGATCCAACACCAGTGTTTAATTAACAAGCTGTGTCTCTCTGTGTAAATGAGACTAAGATCATGTATAAGGCAACTTCAGGCTTTACTTAAACATTACTAAATCCTAAAACCAAGATGTGACAAATATATATACACCCATTAACTAAATTATTTATTATTATAACAATATATGTACACCAGCAACACAATAAAAAATGGTTAAAATTAAATGAACACGAATTACAACTCCAATGTGCATGTACACAGACATAGAATAATATCATTTAATTGAATAGATTGACCCCATGGATCGTATTTTTATCAATATCTGATCCAGCTATTGGAGCCAATATTGGGTTCATATCAGTATTGGACTGGAGGATTTCTTCTTTAAATTATAATATCTAACCAGATTGGCTGAAAAGCAAAGCAAATAACAAGTACCAAACAACTACCCAGTGTTATGATCAGTGATTTGTCTTGATTCAGATGTTGTTCAAAATATTGTGAGCATACTGAATGCTGTATCCAGTATCATATGGACTGAATTGGAAGCTCAGTGCATTGCAACATAGAAATACATAACTATATAATTATGTACAGGTAAATAATTATATAATGAAAATGGAAAGTTTAAGAAAAAAACCCCAAAATACTTCTAGCAGAAGCTAGAAACTTTAAGTTATGTATGATTTTTAGTAACAGCAAAAAGAGAAATGACCTTTCAACATGATCCAGGTTTCCAGCTACGCCCTGTCCTCCGATAGTGTAGAGCTTCCCATCATATACCAGGCTGTTGTGTCTGCAGCGGGGGACAGTCATACGGGACACCAGGTTCCAGTTGTCCAGCAGGGACATGTAACACCACACATCTGCCACCGTCACCCCCGACTCTGTACCACCTGAGGAGAGGGCACAGTCAAATTCACACCCTTGTAGAACTGCCCTAATTAGACTTTATTCGCACAGATTTGAACTGGTTTAACGTGGCATTTTTGAGCATTTGTTATTCTAACTTAATAAATGTAAATGGAGAAAAAAGACCTTCTTTTAGCAAACCACCTCCAAACTGCATGGGTCACTTGTGAGTTGGTGTAATTTAAAAAGTCACTGCTGCAGGACATAACTGAACCCTCTGTACGTGGCTCTGGGTATTAACATTAGTTAAATACTGTAAATGTAAATGTAAGCACCTGAGAGATAAATGTTGTCCCCGGCTGAGATGACGCTGAAAAACTCGCGGTCATAGAAAGGCAGACTAGCCAGGGGATACCACTTGCTGTTCTGGGGGTTGAAGCAGGTCACTGCAGTGAGGGAGCGCTGGTTCATGCCGATGGCCTGTCGTCCTCCAACCAGCACTATCACCTCTGCTACTCCTGCAGGTTAGAGCAAAAAAATACAAAACAACGTGTGAGCGCTCTAACGCTTCCATTAGGTGAGGGCAGTGAGGAGACTAAACACAGCACTGAGAAGTATTTGCAGCATTAGGAGATAATGGTGCACTGATGGAATGCACTGCTTCATTAGGTTCACTGATTAACCAAACTGCTTTGAATGGAGTCACAATCCAGCAAGAATATCAATACAGCAGGTGGCATTAACATTACCTTGCATGTACATACTCCATATAAGAGTCATAAACTAAGTCAAAACAGAGTTAACTTGCTGCCACTGTAGACTTGGCAAAAAAGACTACACTACATAATAAAGCTGTTTTTCAAGGGTAACCTACATGAGCAAGTCGGCGTGTGTGTGTAGTGAAGAGTGTAAGTGAATTATCAGAGCTTAACTAAACTCATAACCATCTGTTCAGCTGTGTGCCCTCCAGTGATTCACGACAGTGGACAGGTTGGACTAGACCAGCTCACAAAACATGCATTTCTTCAATATGTGACTTCACCCATGCCTCCTATTGTCCCGGAAAAGTCAGGCTAATTATATCTTTAGTAGATGTTATTGTTTAAGGCCTTTGCTGAATTTGCTGCTTAAAAATTCCATAAGCAGCATTAAAAGTATAAGGCTCAGGACCAAAGTGCCCCAGAAAGATAAAAAATGTTCCTAAAAATATATGGCCAAAACATATCCTGTGGGATTACTTCATCATACATTCATGTGAAGTAGTTTTAGGGCACCTGCCATGTTTGGTGTGTGCTAATAGATTTTTTTCTTTAGCTCAGGTCATTTTGACAAGTGTAAACATTCCATGTGTACCACAAAATTGAACTGTGTGGATCTGAACCGTGTGTGCTTTTCAGTGAACCATGTTTTGATTTGATGCTTGTGGGAACACATTTTTATGATGTTCCTCATCAAAACGAGAGATCGCAGAGTCAGGGAATACCTGACACAACAACGTTGTCTGAGAATATGTGAAACATACACTATCCGTCCTAAAGTGTGTATACACCTGCCCATCCAGCATTTCTTATTAAAGGTATAACTAGACAGTGTGTGTGTTCCTTTGCTGCAAGAGCTCTTTGGGACAGGCTACATAAGATGTTAGAACCTTGCTGTGAAGATTTGATTGTATTGAGCCAAATTAGGCAGATGAGTTACTGATGTGAGATTATTAGCTCTGGATCATAAGTGTCATTCCAGCTCTTGCAAAAGGTATTGGGGAAAATTGCTCATTGCTCACTAATCAAATGCTGGACTTTATTCCTTCCGGTTAAGACATGCTGGACATGTTGACATTAAACATGTGCATTGTGTGATGGGTTAAATGCAGAGGACACAATTGGTTGTGATGCACTGTCTGCTGTGGTGTGTTCACTATGACAAATAATCACTTTCACTTATGTAGCTGCTCCACAGTGCCCAACTCTACTGGCAATGCTATTCTACGGAGACTACACAAGGTGTGTGTACTCAATTGAATCTTGGGTCAGCAATGGGGGCACCTTAATGTAGCTTAAGTAACTAATAAGAATAAATCAATTTGTACTTTTGACAGATGGATCCAGGCATCAGCCATCTGAGCTTCTAAATTCAAAGTCGTTTTTTGCCACTAATAGCAGTAAATGTGCCTGTAACTGAGCACTTGTGTGCTTGCCAAATTCCTAACCAATCAACAAACACCAACGTGTACAATTTGGTGCATTTTATCCACTACAGTATAAAACAAATGGAATTAAAGGCAAACCCAACAAAAAGTCTTTGATGCTCAGAAACACTGAGGTAAATAATAAATTAATTTATACATTTATCTATGTATTTATTTATTTTTAAAAAGAACCATGTCTCTTGCAATGGCTAATCTAATTATCTTCACATAAGATTATAATTTTTTCCAAGTTTATTTTTGAGTCAATGTTATAAACACTAAATGCATTTATGAAAAGAAAAACTCACTCTGGCTCTTTCACCATGGCTTTGGTGAAAGAGCATGCCCTTGTGAAAAAAGAAGAATTCCAACAGCGAAAAAGACATCCTGCCTTATATGAGCACCTGTACGGGTTCATCATCAAGGCACCTGACAGAGCAGACTTTGTTCCAGAAGTGAAGAGAGAGAGAGATGGATAGAGGGAGAAAGTGAATGAAAGTGAGCAAGAGAGAGAAAGACAGAGAGAGATAGGAAGTGAGTGAAAGTGAGCAGTGAGCAAGAGAGAGAAAGAAAGACAGAGAGAGAGACACGGTGAGAGAGAGAGAGAGAGAGAGAGAGAGAGAGAGAGAGAGAGAGAGAGAGAGAGAGAGAGAGAGAGAGAGA
>JBBIGC010000152.1:6986796-7000813 GCA_037576955.1 Lepidarchus adonis | reverse complement strand
TCTCTCTCTCTCTCTCTCTCTCTCTCTCTCTCTCTCTCTCTCTCTCTCTCTCTCTCTCTCTCTCTCTCTCTCATGCGTTGAAAGTCTTGGTACCTTGCTGTTGAATGCTCTCTCCTCTCTGTTATTGGATCATAAATGAAGCCTACAGGTGACAGGCGGTCCCACTGTGCACCGCAGCCACACTCCACTTGCCTGCCAGATGCTCCAAAACCGTACCCGTTTTGTCAACATCCAAACATAGCAAAGATGTTCTTTGGAAACAACTCATCAAAACAAGGAAGGAAAAATGCATGTTTCCAAAAGCACAGAAGTCATATTTTTTAAAAAAAAAAAACAATGTTTATTTCTGGTGTGGATTTAAATCCCTGTGCTCTCTCCAACATGCAATTACAGCTGGAACCTGTGATTGTCTGTTTACTAGCTATTACACCTGGGCCGGAAACAAAACTCACTCACAAACTGCCCCTTCCACAAGATTACATTTGTTTAGCAATTACCTTAATTCTGCAGAGTAGAAAATACTCTCTGTGCAGTGACACTATGCTTAAGCTAAGCCTGTAATAGCTTTCAGAGGATAATTAAACACTGCTTTATTGAGGAAAGCCTCAAGTTCTGGCAGATGAGTAGGAAAAATCTCCAAGCCCAAAAGCAATTTGCTCCTTGACTGTGGCTGCTTATTTCCATAAATATCTGATTTAATAGTGTAAACCAACATAGTATGTGAAAAGCTTGAGACTTTGGCTGGTATTTATGAGGGCTTTAGAGACATTTATTAAGAAATGCTTCGCTAGCTGGGCCTTCATGTTTGCCACCAGAGACCGTCAGAGCTGTGTTTTCGTTGGTCAACTTGGCCACTCCAGCTGCTACTGTAAAAACCCTTCCCTTGCCCGTGTTCTCAATCAGCCCTTTACACGAGACTTGAAATGACTTTGAACAGCATAGAAATGGCACATGGTAAAATGTGAGAAGCGTGTGAACAATATCATTCCTCAGAGAGAACTTTCTCAGTGTATTCAGACAGCGCTTCATTGCTCTGGTATTGCAGTGGATTCCGATCAATAACAGTCAGGAGGAGAGAGGGCCACAGTACATAAGGACTAAATAAATCTATACACCACTCGCCGTGTCTGCTCTGACCAAGCTGTGGAGGCCACAGAGACTGGGCACCATGGGATTGTGGGAATGACTCATAGAGCTCCATGTGCAAACCCTTACTGAACCAGAAATGGACTTTGATTATAGTTTATGATGGCTCAGACTGATGTGAGAGCACTAGCCTCGCTGTGACTCCATCAAAAACTCTCACAATCAAAATAGCTAAACTGCAGAGGCAGAAAGTAATAAGGTGCAGTGTACCTGCTTTGTTACTTGAAAGTGGTTGTTTCAAGGGTCTGTATTTCCCTTGAGCTTTCCTTCTTTTGGCAACTTCTAGCTGAATATATATTTCTTATGGAAAAATCCACTTGTTCTTCCAGTACATTACATTTAATGCATGTAGTTCTCAATAATAGGGTTTACCTTACCCAGCCATTCCTTCAGGCTGACTCAGGAGATTGAGCCAACGCATTTTCATCTAAAAGCTCTATGTAAAAAACATATAAGGTACAAACAAACCATGTATCAGGGACTTCAGTCCACAGTGATTTTACTGAGGTCCTGTGAATCCATAACTTACAAATGACTCATGCAGACCCCTCATTGCACCTACTGTATCCTGCCTACACTGTCAGTTCCAACTGAGGGGAGCAGTCGTCACTCTTAAACTGGCTACCTGTACAGAATAACTAAATGCCATATGACCTAAATGCAAATACATTTTTCAATATCATATGAGCATATAAACCTTTTAAAAAATTTTTTTGAAACTCACATTTCCATGACTTGTTTATCAGTTAATAATTTCAATTTGCACATTCTACATGTTAAAAGAAACCCCACTATCTGAATACAGTGGGTGGACAGTTGGGGAGGGGTGCTAAAGGTTTGGACAAACCTATATGTAAATGACCAAACTTTTTAAAATTCATTGTGATTTCTAGAAGTGCTGATTTTTAATTTATTGTGGGTTTTATACAGTGTAAAAAATATACATTTACATACTTAAGACTAATTTAGTGATGCTGGCAGCTCCAAAATGTCTTTTAAGTTGGTGCCAAGGTTTCTTAACTTCTTCTTAGTAATCATGATTGACTGCAGCTGGTAGCTTCCCTGTACTAACATAAAAGGGCTCATCTGACATGAATCATTGAACTGACAGCACAATGAGAAAGTACAGAAATGTAAGTGAAAAAAAATCTAAAAAGAGAGTACTGTAGACTTCCACAGGTCAGATATGTCTCATGGAATTATTTCTAAACAACTTCAGATACCAAGTTAATCAGTTCAGTTTCGTTTTTTTGTAAATACAGGTCATATTGAGCTGTAGTCACTCAAACTGACCTCTTCACCTGAGAGGAAGGTAGTCCAGATGGTCAGACGCCACCCAAGAGTCACCAAGGTACGGGTCTGCCCTGAAATGGAAGCTGTGGAAACACCAGTGTCCCTCTAAACAGTTCAGATTTATATTGCCATGGTCTAAGAAGCTCCCATCCCAGAATGAAGCCACACCTTCAGTATCAACACCATTAGGCTAGACTACAAACTGATAATAAGGACAAAGATAAGGAGGAAAGACTTATAGTTCAATATCATAAAAATGTTTGGAGGGGAAAACGTATGGCAATCAATTCCAAGGACACTGCACTAACTGTAAAGCCTGATGATGGTAGAGTCATACTCTGGAGCTGTTTTGCTGCCAGTGGAACTGGTGCACTATGCAAAATAAGAAATACACTTCAGAATTCTTTAGAATATCCTCAGATCATCAGCTCAAATTGTCAGCTTGAAGGCTGAAACTTAATGTAAACCTGAACATAAATGAGTAATCCTAAAGATGAGAATGACAATATACGGTTAACATTAAGTGTTTAAAATAGCTTTCCCAGTCCTGAACTCAACCCTAACAAATTTATGTGGACTGTGCTTTAAAGTAAGGTCTGGGACAGGCAAAATTTTTGGTGGAGCTCCATCAATTGTCAAGAAAAGTGTCCAAATATTCAACCAGAATTCTGCCAGTAGCTTGCTGATGGCTATAAAAGCATCAGATTGAGGTCAAATGTGCTAAGGGACATTTAACAACATATTCAGGGAAATGGCCCTATGTTGAAAAAAAAAAACAAAAACAGAAAAAACAAGGTCATATTTGTCATAACTGTATGTATACATTTGACCAGAACTGTATATGTAATATGGACAGGCATTATGATACAGAAAACACAACAATGGATATTAACACAAAACCCTTGAATGTATGATTTGAAACTGAAAGCACACGTACTGTAGTGCTTTTCCGCTGATGAAAATCTTTATCGCTGATATAAAACAGACAGAGACTCATGGGAAAAATGAGCATAGCTAACTCTAGCAGTCACAGATTGGCTCAAACAAAATGACTGTAAAAAGGGATGGATTTAATACCAGCTCCCCTAGTACAAGCATGAGGAATGAGCAATTACATTAGTCATTCTAAAATCAACCTACTTTAAATGAAACTGCTTCCCAGATGAAGCATATTATATCTACAATAGTTCAAACTCTCTCAAACCATCCTAAATACACAGATGACAATGTTGCTTGGATAAACAGAGCAATACGAGCAGAAGGAAATGAGCTAGTAGCTTATGTAGGTGCAAAACATTCTCACTTGAGAATAATGTTTTTGCATATGGCTCCTGACAATTTAAACATAATAAACTAGAATCAGGGGTCCTGTGGGAGAGGACATTTCTAATAGGAGCTATAAAGTGGCTGCAAAAAAGTAAAGGATGAATTCATTACAAGCTCCCCTGGTATAAACTGGAAAAAGCCAAAGCAGAAAAAAGCTCAGAAATTTGAGCTGTACCTGCAGACAGCCGTGGTCGAGTACGGGGTGTTTGCATCTCCTGACGTGCGTGGGGCAGCATGTGGTAGCGTTTGGCCTCGTTTACTAGGTCTCGACAGGCCTCGGACGACTTTATAAGCTCCTCGTTGTCCACCACGTTCAGCAGGTAGCTGGGGTGAATAAATGGCAGTCTTACCGCTGCCAGCAACTCCGATATATGCTGTGAGAAACAAAGAGAGGCCAGTAATGAGCACACCATGGCTTTTAAGAAGTCAGATTCTACTTTTCATTCAGGAATGTTACATTTTTATGGTTTCCTACATTCTTCCATAGCCATTCTCTGACTTTTTGTATCGCTTCAAAATAAAGACATTTTTGCCTCTGTGCTTTTAAGATATGTTTTTAAAGAAATGTAAATTGTATTGCACCCTACTCAAAATGCAGTCCAGGCTGACATGTCGACTGAATCAACTGAAATCCTCAGGGACGTTTGAAAGAATAAACTTCAGCCACTCTCTCTGAATATATTTTTACTGGTAGGCTCCACTGATGCGTTTGCCTTTCAACACCCAGGAACAACACCTGATTTAATAATGTTCCCCCTTGCATCTTCTTCTCGGCAATAACTCTGCTACAGGCTGTCCGAAGTAACAACACTTTGTCGCTTTAATGTGATGGTTGTGACATTGTAACCATGATTCCTTCAAAGCGGACTGGTTTTCATATGGAAAGTGAATGAACCGGGGTGTGAATGGTACATTTTGAAGGGTGTTTACCTGAAAATCATTATTAAATAAAACAAAAAACAAAGGAAATTTGGCTTTTTCATGAAAATGTCTCTTTAAACAAAGTAAGATGTCAGGTTGATGTAAGATAAGCCTTTTAAGCACCTTTTCATTTTAGATCAGCTTCATATCTGTCAATCAACCCTTTTATTCTATCAGTAACATCTAAGATGACAGATGCTCCAACAAGAATGTGTGTATGAGCCTGTGTTAGTGTGAGTGTGTGTGTGTGTGTGTGTATGTGTGTGTGTGTGTGTGTGTGTGTGCTGAGCAGCTGTCTCTGGAGATGAGCAGGTCTAATAGGAGTTGCTATGGTGAGGGGCTCTTCAGGCTGATGGCTTGATTGTTGAAAGGCAGCCCTGCGGGGAACTTGCTCACGTTAGCGCTGGGCACTGTAAACACGGGCTGACAGGGACGAAGGCTGGGCTGACCCATTCACCCGGGGCCATTGCACCATCTCTTACGTAAAAGCCTTTTCACACATGTGGCCTGATCCAGCACCTGGGCCTGGGCTCCCTTACAGAGTCAGAGTTGCAGGAGGAGTCAGAGAGCACCCGGCTTTACCTGCTGTAACCTTGGCACAATGGCCATGTTCAGTTTAGACCCACTCGTTCAGTTAATATTTTTCATACCAACCTCATGACACATTGAGTTCTATGCATTTCACTCAAAATGCCCCTTAGCCAAAATTTTGTTGCACAAATAACGCAAGGCTATAGGCCAAGTCCAAATAAAGGCCTTGGAGCTATTTCACACATTTGCCAAGTCTTGGCTGCATTTCAATCTTTTGTCCTACATATACTCCTACTAAAACACTTCCAAAATGTTGCCTGTAACTAAACTTCCTGGAGTAATTTTGGCCAAGTTGGCTCAGCTGGGGCCTGCCTAGCAGATACTCAACTGAAACGCCATGTGTGTGTGTGTGTGTGCATTCAGTTTAAATGTAAAAACAGTTGATTTTGGGGCACAGAAAATGCCCCAGCAGGCCATTAGCACTGTCACTTCTTAGTATTAGAGACTCTGGTGGTCTGAGGATAGGATGTGACCACAGTGATTTGAAATAATTGCACAGCATACATTACAGTTCCAAAGTTTAGAATAATTTGCAATATTATCAGCCATAACATTAAAACCACCTGCTTGATATTGTGTAGGTCCCACTCATGTTGCCAAAACGTGGCTTTGACTGTTGTAGAGTGTGTCTTTCTATCTTAGCCAGCAATAATGTTTTGTGCAACAGTAGCTCCTCTGTGGAACAGGCTAGGCTTCATTCCCTACATCACTTTTGGTAGGTACCAACTACTTCATACCTGGAACACTCCATAAGATCTGACATTTTGGAGACTCTGACTCTATTGTCTAGCCATCACAATAATGCCCTTGTCTTTCATATTTTCTATCACTTTATATACATACAGTATATATAATGTAGAGTAAAATATTGTAAAATAAACATTTCAACATTTTTATGTGTCTTAGTGGAATTTTCAGGGCGCTTTGCTTGAAATTTGATCACTACTTTTACTAATATCCCTTTTAGAATAATTTTTACGTTTGAGAGGTTTTTCAAAGTTGTACAATGCCTTGTGTGCACTTCTTTTCCATGATTAGAATTTAATAACAGATTTTAGGCCAAATTTTTTAACAGAGTTAATGTAAATCCATGTCTCAGTCAACAGGCAGAGTAACAAGTAATAACTTTCTATAAGGTAGCTTAGGAGGCAATTAGCACTTTGGACATGTTCTTAGCACCATTATTATGAACAATTCTGATTGAAGCTTCTCTAGTATTAAACAATTCATATCAAACTATTCTGAAAGTCTTTATTTATCTCTTTATATCTCAACTATACAGACATTTGGATTTACCCTTTAAGGACCACCCATGAACACATTTATGTTAATCTGTATATTTCACAAAATGTGTTACAACAAACATTGCAAAAAGTGTGCCCCTAACGTATTTTGACGCTACACATTAGCTAAGGTAATATGCAAATAAATTGATTCCAATGTTTTGAATATAATGCTTCCAAACTTTTGAACGGTCATATGTCCTGCTGGCATGTCTCCTCCCTCACTTCCCCCCTCCTCCAAAGCTTCTGCCAGTGGTGTAGTTCAGCCAAACAGCTTTGGAGCGTTTAGAGAAAATAATCATCAGCTCCCGGGCCAGGCCGTCGCCAGGGACCAAGCAAGAGCTTTAGCAGGCAGCGGGGGGATTTCTGCTCCCGCTCGTAAATCTGACTTGCTACAAAAACGCTGATACTCACGAGCTGGCCGTCCTGCACCAGGAGATTAAATGATTGCTCTAAAATATGCAATCCTACAGGAAAGGAGTGCGAACAGAGTGAAAAAGCTATAGTGTCCGTGACACGGTTCAGCCTGAAGGACAGGAAATCATGCCGCCAGAGGTGAATTCTTGACCCTATGAATTATGGATGGGTTCAGCTGGACCTCATACAGAAGCATAGCTACAATTATAACCCATGTGGTGAGCAGTCTGACTGCTAAAATCAACAGAGTGAGAAAAGTGAGCTTGTGTGTTGAGATATTACAGACCAAAGTGTTCACTGAGCATGCCGTTGAAGAGCCCAGGTGTTGCTATCCAGCCACCCTAAGCTGCTTCAGCAAAAATGGTGTTTACAGGCATGTGGAGCACTCAGCAGTGTTGGGGAAGGCTTTTCTGTTCAGGGATTAATACTGGTTCACCCTGACCAACCTCTAAAATAGCCCTGCCATGCTGGGATGCTCAAAGCTTGCTCATTGCTTGCCTCAAATTGCTTAGCCACTTTTAAAAGTTGTTTTCCAGGAAATCTCCCCAATGCAGACCACCTAGTATTGCTGCATTTTTGTTCTAGACATGATTCCCATCTTTATAAGTTCTCAAAAGGGTTTAAATTGTGTTAAGATTGTGTTAAAAGGTCATCTAAATGTTCTAAATTCATTAAGCTCTTAAAAGTTATAATTATCATTAACAAAACCAGAGTGCAAGTTTGACATTATTTCTGATTTGCAGCTCAGTTGTAATTCACCTCATTACATGGAAGCTCATTGTGAATTTCAGATTTTAAAAAATACCTTTTAAAAAGTAGTAGAGGAGGTATTTTAATTAGGATTAATTAATAATTAAATAAATAATGAAAGTTTTTCTTAAAGAAAAAAATCTAATTTTTTCTAATCATGTGTTAACATTAAGCCATAAGAGAAAAGTGGAATGCAGACTCAAACATGATAATACAAAATGCAAATAAAATTAAAGTCATGTAACTATTTATAAAATAACATTAATGAGAATTATATTTCTAAATGAACAGAATGGATAGACAGATTGATCAACACATTAAATTAGATGATAAACACTAATGTATGGGAAATTCGATGCAATTTTCATTGACTACATATGTATGAGTAATAATGCTGGACATTAAACAAGCTTCTCGAGCCCTTTAAAATACTCATACACAACCACTATTTCTCTTGACACCCCTTTGCACACACCCATTCGTTTACATGTATCTAGTGTCTGCATCTGAATTCCCACCATGCACAAAGCTCAATTTGCCCATGAGCCTGACACCAACATTACATCTGCCGCACACATTCAATCAATGTTAAAGGGTCCTGACAGCCTGCATTCAATCAGCTGCACTGCTGTTCCACTTCGTGGGCTTCATTCAGAACAGCATGCCACTTCCATAGCTGTGGATCAGCACTAATCCCAGCACCTTGCTTTGGCCCTGGCTGCAACCACGTTAGCTTCACTCTCACAGCCATTAATGGCCCCGGAGGCTTGCTGCCTGGGCATGCTTTTAGCACCTGCTGGGTGACGTTCAGGGACCTGCACTCACTCTATGCTGGTAATGTGCCTGGCAGGTGTTGATTACCGCAAAGGGAAGGGGAGAGGGGGCGACTGTCTGGAGAACAAGGAAACTGCATTCATAGTGTTTAGCAGGAGAACTGGACTAGGAACCGTAATCACATAACGTGGGAGATGAGTTTCAGTAGAGCGAATATTGCAGAGTTGTAAACTTCAGAGCTTACAATCATTTTGAATTGATTACAGAAATGACTGAAAGCATAATGAAAACTCAAGATCCTTGCTTCAATTATTTTTGCACAATTAAGAAATATGTTCAGCTCTAGAAGCTATTTCTGTCATTTTTCTGAAGTATATAGAAGCAATGTTGGTTAGTACTGTTGTCTCACAGCAAGAAGATCCTGGGTTTGATTCCCAGACCAGCTAACGGTGTCTTTCTCCAGTGGCAACCTCTCCCTGTGTTTGTGTGGGTTTTCTCCGGGTGCTCTGGTTTCCTCACCCTGTCCAAAAGCTTGTGGATTAGGCTAGGATTAGGATTGGCTACTCTAAATTGCCCATAGGTGTGAGTGTGAATGGTCGTCAGTCTCTTTTGACCCGCAATGGTTCAGCCTCCTGTCCGCGGTGTACCCTGCCTCAGCCCAGAGTCAGCAGGATAAAGGATAATTCATGAATGAAAAATGTTATATGAAGAATTACACTTATATCCAATTTATTTCCATTCTGACACTAGGGCACAAAGACTGTACCAGGCAATAGTAAATATGAAGCAGATAACCATTTAACCCATTAACCCATTAGCCATTTAAAACTAATCCCAAAAAATATTGACCATTTGCAAGCTCAGTAAGTTAAACATTTGAATATATGTTAAGGTTTTGGTTTAACAGTAAATTTAAAAGTAGCTGTTTTTGTAGCTGAGTTTCCATTAATGTACCAATTGGACTTGGGAATGAACAGTACATTTTTAAACTTTAGGTGTTTAAATAATACACTGAACTCTTTATTTGAAACAAGTGAAGAAATTTCAGTTTCCATTAAATTGGTCTTTTAAATCTGTTTATTTAATATGCAAATACTGATTAGCTATCATAGTGTTTAGCAGGAGAACTGGACTAGGAACTGTAATCACATAATGTGGGAGAAAAGAGATGAGTTTCAGTAGAGCAAATATTGCAGAGTTGTAAACTTCAGAGCTTATAATCATTTTGAATTGATTACAGAAATGACTGAAAGCATAATAAAAACTCAAGATCCTTGCTTCAGTTATTTTTCAGTTATTTATGTTCAGCTCTAGAAGCTATTTCTGTCATTTTCTGAAGTATATAGAAGCACTTTAATAACACCATTATAAACAGCATAATAATGGTTGTCAATATTCGATTATTAATGATTGTGAGTCAGATTAGCATTTAAAAGCTATTTGAGGGTTTGAGGGTTCCCATATAACAGCTGTCTAAGTATAGGCCCTGTAATTGGGAGATCCCCAGCAGTGCTGCAGCCATCCATAGCTGGTGGCCCAAGAAAAACAACTGGCTTTACTCACTCTGGGTGGTTAGACCCCCTCACCCCCGACCCATCACTCACTCAGTGCAATGCTAACCAGTGTGGCCATCTGTTAGCTGAGAATTAGCGATTGGTGTTGTCCTACAAGCACATTAAGCTGTCCACTGATAAAACAGTGGTTGTGTATATCTAATCAATATGAATAACTGACATGAATAATGCTAACTAAAAGAGAAGACACAATAATAATAATTAATAACCACTAATAAACAATTTATAAAGAGTAATTGGTTTGTAACATAATATTCCCAAACCATTCTTATCCCAGCCCAAAACAAACCTGACTGATTAGCAGGAGAGGTGTGACTTTACATACATTTCTGTGATCCTTTAAACCAAAGCCCTGGAGGTCTGGTGTCCAACATAGTTTAGAAGGTCCCCTATTCAAAAACACTCACTACACCTGACAAATACTTGGAGAGTTCATCAACTGTACTAGACACCTCCAGGACCCCCAGGACTGGTGTTGCCCACCCCAGCATTAAACCGCTGCAGAAACAGTGATGTGACTATTTGTTTTTAGAGGGAGAAAATCAAAGGGAAAGCAAGAGAGAGAGACAGATAGATAGAAAAAGAGAAAATGACAGAGAGAGACAAAAAAAATCACTTGTTCCTTTGTTTTCAGCACATGTTGGTCTTGCCACCTCCCCTTAGTGCACACATTCGCATGACGCTCAACTGTGTTGGCAGAGAGACATCTGAATGTATGCAGACAACGCCCACATCGTTGCTAAAAGCAGACACAGAATAATCATTTTGCCTTCAGTTGCCTTCAGTTAAAACAGTTTTTGACTTATTAACTTTGAAGTGAATATGTTTGCCTATTCCCACCGAAACTATCACTATCACTATCACTATCACTTTTTTGTCAGACAGTGATGGAAAACATGCTAGGGCACAAAAAGCTCCAGTTCCACAGGCTGATCCCCTGTATCATGACAAGCATAATCATAACAGATTTAAATACAACAAACTAATCAAAGATTTCAGATGTTCATGGAAACAAATGTACAGTAATGAGGGATAATTGGTACTTAAACACATCTTTAAGCTTCTTGGCAGGCAGTCCTGCAGTATATCAGATAAACTATGTATAAATGTATTTATTGTGTTCATATTCACAAGAACTGTGACTTAACCTCTAGAAACTATACTGTCATTTTACAATTATGTTTATCCCAAGAGTGTAGAATTGCGTAGGGACGGTGGGGATGTGTCCCCACCAATATGTCTTCACTAATAATTTTGGTCAAACAAAAAGTAATGCTCCATGAATATCTAACATAACACATCTAGGTATACAGAGGGTTAAATTGCATTCCTTATTCAAGGGCCCCAAACACACATCGCCAATGTGATTGGTGGGGACATGATGTGTGTTTGGGAGGTGAGCCTCTTAAACACATATCTCCAATGTGATTGTTGGGAACACAATGTGTGTTTGGCAGAGCCTATTAAACACTCTCTAATGACATTTTCCTGTTGATGTGTTATGTGTGATGCATGATCAACTTTTGTCAGCCCAAACACAAAAAGTGCAAAGATGGCAGACAAGAAAAGAAAGATGAGAAACAAAAACTATTTTATTAACCGAAGAAAATTGCTTGCTAAAAGCACAGTAAATGTAATAGGCTTGGTGTGTTTGTTACACTTGGTTTTCACTTTTGGCATGTGTTACATTTTGAATAGCTACCCCCCGTGTAATTCTGGGCTGTTTCTTCACCATTCTCAAGTTCATTTGTACCCCACGAGGTGAGATCTTGCATGGAGCCCCAGGTCGATTTTCTAATAATAGCTACCGTTATCATTACAGAATTCATAAATTGACATATTTTATTCAGAACTGATTTTAAAAATTGTGAGTTTTTGTAAATAATAATAACATTGCTGTTATTTATTTAAAATAGATTTTTGATATTATGTCTATCATGTATTTGGGATATATATATATAATAACGTTGGAGATAGAGGGGGTAGGTCTTCACCAATTTCAAAAGCAAAACTACACCCTTGGTTTAACCTAAACTAAGTCAGACACATACTGTACAACCAGTCTTATGCAAAATTTTGCACACCCCTTGATAAATAACAGATTTTGGTGATTTTGTAATTGAAAAGATGTTAACACAGTCTCTCTAGAACATGATAAAAGACAATATTTCAGCAAACATTTATAAATATTTACTTTTTATGCCAAGACTTTATTAACACTATAACCTGAAATTTATCTTGAATTTAAATGTCATAACCAGCATTGGTACAGTATTAGTACACCTGAAATAATCATATAAAAATATGAATGTTAGACTTTATTGTACATTAAAATATTTCAAAAGCTTAAAAATCACATAAAAATATTAATTTGATACTGCCCGTGTGGATTGTGGTGCATGACCAAGTCTAATGCCCCATCTAGAACCCTGCAACTGCTGCATGAAGCTCTGCATATTGATGCATCTCCAATAGCTGTGGGAAGAGTAAGACTGCAGTGCTGAAACTCTGGCCTTTTCCTCAACCTCCTGCACAACCTCCTGCTCCTTATCCATAGACTAGGCCACATGCTTTCAATTAGTTTAGGCCAGTCTCACTGCCAGCAGGTCCATTAACAACATGCCCTGGCCAATTCCAGCTTCTACTTTATCTATACCTGCTGAGGCTGCATGACAAAGGGGTTTGATTAATAGCATCTCCTTTGAAGGAAGACCTAATATGTGGTCGAAAAGAGAGCGTAATGATGGCTCTAACAGGTCAGGGGGAATCAGTATTCACGCAATGAAGGTTCATCTAATCCTGTGGTCAGAGAATAACAATGGATGCATCACCATTGATGTTACATCCATGTCCATGGCAGATAGGACTTATTAGCTACAGGAGTTGTGTTTGAATCTAGAACATAGAGAGGCATAAAAAAGAGGGTTGCGGGGTTTTGAAACAGTGTTTTCTGGTTCTATTAATACAAGGATTTGCAAATGTTTACTGCATTTCTTCAGTAAGTATTCAATTATAGGATTTTGTTTTGCATTTATTAAATGCATTTTAATAAGAAAACTGTGATTGTAAATAAGAACCCAGTCGTAGTGTCTTGCCTGGTGAAATAAAAGTTAAATTAAAATTAAACAATCAGTTATTATAATAAAGTAGTACTGTGGTCTTGTTTTTATAGGTGATATAATAATAATAATAATAATAATAATAATAATAATAATAATAATAATAATAATAATTCAATTATTATTATTATTGTAGTCATCATCAATTGTTACAATATTAATAATATTGGTATTGATATTATATCCCCTGTAGTATTAGAATTTAGTAACTGCAAAGAAAGTAATATGTAGACTATGCAGTCAGGAGAATGAAGAAGAGTAGGTGCTTTCAGTTTAACTTCACAGCTCAGGATGTTGAAGTAATTCAATTACATAAGAAAAGTTGAATATGCTAAGTGAGCTATCACTAAGTTCCTGTGTAATGCTGCGGGGGTTAGGGTAGCAGCTGCTGTATAGAGCAGGATGTGAGGCTGCAGACCCTGGCTTCAGCACTGTGTCTGTTTTGCGTTCATTATGGTTCAGAAGCAGAGATCCAGGCGCCAGGCCAGCCGAAGCTCGCCTGACTGCGCCCAGTACACCCCCCATATCTTTTATATTACTGACTCACCCCCCCTTCTCTCTCTGTCTCTCTCTCTCTCTCTCTCTCTCCCCCCAGAAGGGGAATACCCCCAGTATGAACTTTGTGTGTGAGTGAGGGAATGTTTCGCCGGCTCATTTCTCCTTGCTTGGCTGAGGTTATATTTAAAGGAGAATAAATAATGTCTCTCAGCGCAGGTATCTTTTGTATAAAAACAACATGAGGCCGTATGATGACACACACACACACACACACACACACACACACACACACACACACACACACACACACACACACACACACACA
>JBBIGC010000152.1:6962747-6984341 GCA_037576955.1 Lepidarchus adonis | reverse complement strand
CTTTCAGTTGCAAGAAGTTTGAGGGCTTTCCTGCATGTCCTGCCCTTTTCAAATCCCCTCACATTTCGATGAGTTTCAAGTCTGGGTTATGATTAAGCCATTCCATAACTCTTTATTCCTCTTTTGTGTCGTTCCTTGATGGATGTGCTAGTGTGACAAGGATCATTATCCTGTTGAAAGGTCCATCTGCAATTCAATTTTAACCTTTGAACAGAGCGTCTCACATTATCTTCAAGCACTCTGATTCTAATCAATGATGTCTAATCTAGAACACCATATTTTGATTTTATGAACTAGAAGACTTATATTTTCCATGTTACTGATCTCTTTATGTTATTTTTTAAAATAATAACTACATAATGTCAATTTCATGTGTCATGACTTGGAATAAAATCCCATTTATCTGTAGGCTTTGTATCAAAGAGGGCGAAAAATTTGCTGGGAAAAAGAATCCCATTTCCACAGGATGCACAAACTCCATTTCCTGAAAAATTTGCATATTTTCCAGTATGAAATGTTCCTGATGTAACACAGTGGCAAACATGCCTCTGTGCCACCTTTTTAAATATATTTTTTATAATTTATTAATTAATTTATAATTTATAATGTATAACTTATAAGTATGAGAAAAACTATTTTTCATGATGCGTGGAACTGGTGGTAAGTTTAAATTCTGTATATTTCATAAAATTGTTTCCAAGTGCAGAATAAGGCCTATTAGCATTATTATTCTTTATTATCTATTATTTTGCATTTAACCATTTTAAACAGTAGTTAAAATTAATTATTATATAATGTAGCCCCTAAAATCTAAATACTATTACATTAATACTGGAACTGAAAATGGCTCACATAAAAGTTTTAATTGGTGATGGTTTCAGGAGCTATATCTTCACATTCCTAATACCACATGTGACCCCACTTTTAGAGCCCTGAACATGTCTTCCTACTTCCTAACTCATAAAGCTGTTTTTCTCCTTATCCGGCACAACCATCCCCGAGAATCCAAGGCCTGTGTCTGTCCCAGACATCATAAAACAATCTTCTCACTTTTTCAAGGCTATAATTATCATTGTTCAAGTAAATCACACCACTGTCAGAATCATGTAGAACCCTAAAACTAGTTATAACAGGTCACAGCTGGTTCCACCACTCAGGTCAGCACTGAGATTCAAAGAAACTAGATGTCTCCAATCTAGACTAAACCTTTTTCCCTCTCTTTGGGATCACTGAAAGGGGAATAGCTTTTCCACTTACTAATACCTGTTCCTCTGTATTTTTTTAAATTATTTTTTATTATTGTAACCTTGTTCTCTCTAATAAAATGTCTTGCAATTAGTTTTGCTAAAGTCACCTCTACTTGAACTCTGTCTACACTACATCAGTGGTCAATTGTAATGTTTTTTTTGCAAAGCAAAATAAGGTAAATTAATACTTCTTGTGGATTAACTTAAATACTAAGACATCACTAGCTAGAACCACACCATGCTTGAACCTAGAGGTCTAGAATGGCGGCTAACTCTCGTGGTCTGCAGATGGATGATATTAGAGCTACCACAGCACAGCAGTATTGAACTCACTGCTCTGCACAGGCTTCACGCTGTTTGTACTAGTGGGAGTTTACTTCAGCAGCCTACAGCTCCAGGCCTGAGTGACAGCTAAACTACTGTTTGGACTCAGCAAATAGAGCGCGTGGATTAGGGCTGGAAGAGTTTACACTTAATTGGTCAACTCCTGCATGCATGGATGTAATGTAACGGACAGCCAAGCCCTGAGGTGATCGCTTCACGCTAGACATTTGTCACGATTTATTCGAATCATGATTACTACAGTGTTCTATGAACAATCATGTGGATAAACATTCATTGTTATGCTTTGAGCTGTTTGGCTCGATTCAATTGGGCTCTTATCTAATAATGCAAAGGCAGAAAAAGGGCTCATTCAGGAGCATTAGAGTGGGATCGATCATTCTGATGGCAAGTGAAATCCTTAAGCCCCATGAGCTATTGGCATTGGCATTATTCTTTGTTGCAGGTCACTTGGGACCAGTGTTATGACTACAGAAAAACTGTGTTGACTCACTGTGTTACACTAATGCAAATTAAGATGTGAGATGAAGAATTGCCCAACTTGCATCCATACATCATCTCACGCTGTGGCAATACTTCAGAATCGTGGCTGAAATTAAGCTAAGTAGTCAGGCTGCTCACAAAGGAGAGGGTGCTGAATCAGAGGTAATTAGCTCAAAGCGAGAAAATGACTTGTTTACTTATAATGCTGACAAAAACAAGCTGTTTTTTTTCCCCTTAACTGTGCTTCTGTTGCCTATTCCTGGCACAAATGTTTTCTCATCACAACCATATTTCACTTCTGTATTCTCATGCACCACTTTTTCTTCACACATCCTCATAGGCCATGTTTCACACAGGGAAAATTGCATATTTGTACCGTTGACACCAACAAAGGCTTTCTATGAGCAACAGCACTCCTCGTTTGGCTTTATTTTTCTCCGTACACTGACTGTGACAATTGGGCTCAATATATCCTTGGGAAATGTCACAAGTTTCAATCAAACCACTTCCATCATGGTTTAGCCTTGCTGGTAGAAAGGCAGTGTGAGAGAATAAGGATGGTAAAATTGTGTTCACGACCCAACGTCCTGGCCTCGCATAACTCTGGCACTGACCAGTGGTGGAACTGTTTTATACTGAACGAATGCATGCTGGAAGTGCGTGAGCTGGTTCCTAAGCAGCAGCTCAATGCAATGGCTCTGTCACACACGCCTCAGCTATTTCAGACAGCTACCGTGTTCCATCACGACTCCAAAGAGCCTAATGTCATGCCATACAGTCCCTGAATATCTGATTCCAGCAGCAGCTCTGCAGAGCCTCTGTGTTATTTATGTTAGCTATAAGCAGTCTCAATCTTCTGGGGAAGTTAACAAAAGAGGACAAGGCCTAGAAAAGTTGCTGACCACTCCTGTTCCAGGCCTTTCTGAGTCCAAACTTTTTCAATACGGAGGGAGATTTGAAGAGGCCCTATTGAACTGTCTCACACATAGTTCTTTTGATCCTTAAAGGAACAGAGACACTTCAGGGGGTTTAGTGCACCCGCTGTGTTGAACGCTTTCACTCAAACAGAGAGAAATTCAGTTGCAATGCAGTACCTGCAGACCATTCTCAGCCCTCAGTGGTCGGCTCCACTGTTTTATACTCGGACGTTTTAAAATATGAAACACCTATAGAGTCGTCTTATGCTCTGAGACCATTGTTACATCTGCTCTGAGCATGCACACTAAGTTTACTCCAGGGCTGACAGTCTGAAAGCCTCAAACTCCCCCCAGTAGTGTGCTACTTTTCATGTTACATCCACTCACATATGTTTCAGCAGCAACATTGGGTAAGAAAGCACATTAAATGGCTCCTCAGACTCTAATCTTCTACTTTGAATGGTTAACAAATGGGACCCATATCTGAATATAAATAAAATAATGTCCTTATGAGGGAGGACTTGCATCCACACATTTTATCAGCAAATATTGACACACTACAATAGAAGATGTATCTAGTCTATGAAAATGCAAAATCTAGTTTTTGTCTCTACATAGCTCTAAAAATATTTTAAATATATTTTTAGCTAATTTGATTTTAAAATGGATTGTCTAAAGCACAGTTCTCTGCTACAGCCCATTCACTAAACCTGGTCATTAAATCAGATGAATTATAGCATGTGCATTTGAGCAGAAAAACCTCTGCTGTAATGTGAACATGGTCAAAGCACAAGACAAAAAATCCCTCACCTGCACTCTGCTGGTCGGATCCCTCTTGATCCATTTGATGACCGTCTCATACACAAGCTCCTCTGCCTTGGTGTTAAGGCTGTCATTGGACAGGTAGCTCACCAGGTCCTCCTTGGAGATGCTGAGGATTTCGTCTTGTCCAGCCACCTCTGGGAAGTTCTGCAGTGCGAAGGCTTTGGCCATGTTGTGGAGCTCAGTGCAGCACATAGCCTCAGCCATGGCCAGCACCCCCAGGCAGTTCCCGGCCGTCAGCTGTTTCTCTGAAGAGCACAAAGAAAAAGAGGGGAAGAGAGTGCCCGATGCTCACATTCATAAAAGATCATAAGGCTGAGTGGTGAAAGGTAGCAAAAGCTATCTGAGCTGTGTATCTGTGAAGCTCAGAAGAGAGTTCTGGCTCAAAGCACCCCAGGGACAAACATCAGGGCCAATCGATTGAGCACGGGGTGGCTGGCTGGGAAGGTATCCCGGGGATTAGCGACAGCAGGTGAGGCTCTTATTGGTGCCTTAAGCCCTGCACAAGGGGTCGACAAAGTCACATCAGCCACCCTGTATGTGATCAGTTTCTTAACTACATCTGTGTTTGAAGGAAATAAAATAGCACTACAGAAGAAATGATGAATAAAGTAGTAATCCTAAATTATATTCAGGTGCCAACAATTATTAAATCTAATTATCTTCAATTATTTACCTCATAGCAATAAACTTATTAGTCAATACCTACTGTGAAATATTCACTTACTACTATGAAGCTGAAACTAATGATCAGCTGTAACATTAAAATCAACTCCCTAATATCAGCCCATCTCATGTCAACAAAATAGCTCTGACCTGTCGAAGGTTTGTACTAGCAGGGTACCCAGCATTGCTCGGAAAAGATAGTACCCAGAGAAGGAAATTTCGACCTTGGAATTTATGGTAACATAGCAGGATTTGTAGGTAAAGGAACAAAGCATGCCCAGGTATGGTGACGGTCATCCAAATAAACGGAAATCTTAGTGTAAAAAGGCACAACAGAAAACTTTTTTTTCCGGAACACGAAACTGATGGGGGAGGGCTTACAGCACTTCTTTTTAGACTACGTTGGCAGTTTTTCCTGTGGGGGTGTATATGTATATGAGCACACTTGCAGGGTTTGGTAATGAGAAAACAATGCAATGGACGCGACGGACACAACTGGTAGCAGCACTACGGGCTTCGGGAGCATGAGATGCACCTATGCACCAACTTTGGTCGCAAGCCGTGCAGCCGTATGGAAGCGCATAGCGAACAGACAAACAGACATCCTCTTTTTTATATATATAGATAAATATATCCAATCAGCCAAAACATTAATACCACCTCCCTAAGATTGCCCTCATGCCACCAACCCAACCCAGAATGCGCGGTGCGTTTTCACACCTTTCAAGCATAACGTTCACACTCTGTGTCCTTCCTTGGACCACTTCTGCTATTTACTAACTACTGTATGCCAGGAACACTCCACATGACTTGCCATTTTGCAGATACCCTGACCCAGTCATCTTGCCACCACAATCTTGCCCTTGTCAATGATGCCCCTTAGGCATGCCCATTTTTCCAAAACATTAACTTTAAGAACTAACAGCTCAGTTGGTGCCTTGACAGGTGTCACTGCAATACAACTTTTTGTCTTTTAACTTGACTTAACTTAACTGAACATTTTTAAGCAGTGTAGCAGGTAGATACTCATTGCTCATACTGTAGGAACCTTAGTGTTTCCTGGTCTTGGACTTGAACCTGCAACCTTCAGTTCCCAAGGGCCAAGCAATTAAAACACTCACAGACAATATTCATGATTATACACACCTTCCCAACGTATGTGTGTGGGCAGTGGGTAGAACCTTGTGATTGGAGGGTCGTGGCCAAAAACCATTGAAGTACCCTTGAGCAAGGTACTACCCCACTACACTGCTCCTAGGGCACTGCTGGAAGTTGGTCAGTGTTCCATGTGTAGATGGGTTAAATTTCAGTGTAATTAACAATATGTGATGAGTTGTGTTTACAAGGACAAACACTCCATTATTATTTAAATAAATACTGTAGATTTAACAAATCAAATTGTGACCAAAATCACATAGTCATGTTAAAATGCAAGAAGCAGATCATACATTTCTGATAGGGTTGATTCTACCAGACAAAACTTCTCACATATAAATAAAGAAATAAAGTCTGCACACACACTAACCACCAACAGCACAAACAACAGATCTGTTTCAAATTTAAACAAGAATGAAACAAGTAGCATCTCTTAAATATTTTTGTGAGCATCTGAGCTGAGCAGATGTGTTTTTATTACGTCTGGAAGGACGCTGGGCTGTAGTGTGCCATCTCCCATAAACCGGGTCAGACTCCTTCTCTTCACACCTAGGGAAAAGAGGATTTTTTTTCCACCAGTTTTCTGCCAGGGGCCACAAATGGCACGCTGCAGACAACCACAAAGTGTGGTACATGCCCAGAGCTGGCATAAAACCACCACACACAAAGACAGACACTTATACAGAGTCATATCCACCTCCCACCAACAAATATACAGTCAAACCCTGTTAGCTTGCCCCCCGTTATTTCGCCAAACTCGCCTCTCAGCATGAAAGGCTGCAGGACAGATTTCCTTCCATGTTTTTTTTTTCATTACGATAGCTTGCCAACCCCGCCTCTCACCAAATTTAGGGGGCCAATTGGGGTGAGCTAATGAGCTTTGACTGTATACATTAACATATACCCAAATTCATACACAGGACACAGTTTCACTAACTTTAAGTAGCAGCCTTGTAGCGTGCTAAACAACTTGTTCCCCTGCATCAACTTCCATCAACACATCCTCTTTTTGCAAACTCTTCTGTAAAACTGGCCATGAAAAGCAAAACTCTGACAGCATACATTTCTTAATGGGGTATGTATTTTACTTTTATATTTTCATCACATTGCTGGGTTTTCTCTCTGGATTAGATCTTCTACACTTCACAGAGCCTCACATACTATCATTTGTCAGCTCATCAAAGAAAAAAAGCCAAGGACACAAACAACTTCTAACTTTCTACCATAACACATTGGATTTGCCCTCATTTGATTTGGGCCTTCAGATATTTCTTCTGCTGTCTCTGCATGACGCCAAGGCACATTTTCAGATGTGGAAATGGACAAAACAAACAAATCAATAAGAGATGGTGGTATTCTGTCACTGTCTCGCTCCGCCTGGCTTAGCTGACCTTTCGCACTAAAGATTTGCCTTCATTTTGTCCATATTCCAGAGACAAATGCCAAAGTTGGCGAAAGCTTTGCCCTGAGTTGAAAAATCAACTCAATCTTGTCGCTGAATGATTTACTCCATGTTACTCCATCCACGCCTTTCTAGGTTCTGGTTTCTATTGTCCACTCATGAGCGAAAGGACATAATCAGGTCGGCTGGTCAGCCTGCAGACCACCTCAGGCCTGGTCCGAGCCAGTATCAGGACTATATTGCCTGTGAAACTTTGTTTGAAATTGCAATGCAATTGTTCTCTGACCTTTTTAAAAATCAGACAACAAGGAAGAGAGATGTTCAGAAGTTGTAGCTGCCTTTGGCAACAGATGAGACAAAATGAAGGCAGGATCACATTGAAAGCTGAGATGCTTTACTATGGGATTTCTGGATTTGATAGGCCACACCTTATTAAGAAAAAGACTTTTTGTCATTGTGAACACACTTAATCACACACAAAGCCCACAACTACAAAGTGTGACCTCAACAACAACAAAAAAAAGAAATTTACATATAATGTATAAATTCAATCTACTTATAAAAACTTGTAACTTCCAAATTTCTGCATTATTACACGTAAATATTGTGCAGGATGTATCCTGCGTTGTACATATAGTCAGCGGGGGTTGGCTCCAGCTTTCATGTGACCAACATTGGATAAATAGTTTGCAAAATAAATGAATTTATTTGCCGAATCTGATCTCATGGTGAAGTTTTCTACTTTTTTGACGTGGATGCTCTATATTGTAATGAGATCTCACGATCATTTAAAAGTATCTCATTCTGAAATTAAGTCACGGCATTAAAATTATAGCATCAATGAAAATCTAAACTGAGAAGGTCATGTTTAATGAATCCACTGCACTCCATTAATCTTATTAGGATACAGAACACACACATAGTACTGGCCACTCTTCCTCATATGCACATTTAGTTAGCTTCACTTGCATCTGGATGACAGATAACTTTAATTCTTCTTTTTTGTTTTAAAAAATTCAAGTAAAGCTTAAGTAATGTGGATGTTAAGATAGTTTACAGTTTTGTTTTTTTAAATGCATATAAACCTCTATTAACAAGGAATAAAATCTGCTACAGAAACCTTTTTATTTATTTGTTTGCTTGTTTGTTTATTTATTTGGTATTTCTGTATTTTTTCTGTATTTCTGACAAATATTCAGAAGATTTTCATATTTCCTCTTACAATGGCAGATGGTGGTAAAGTTAGCAATCCACCTGAGTGCTCTTATTAGTTCAGCAGTGTGCATAAGAGCATGTTATATATAAGGTCAGATTCTGTGAGGTCTGCACTGTAATTGATATAATTCTGTATAATACTGTAGTGGTACTTCTGCCAGGAAGTGGAAGAAAACCCCAATCTCCCCTGTGTGGAGAGGTGTTGTTATTCAGTATGACCCAGTGGGGAGCTGACATAAATATGAACTTAATGTAAATGTCCAGCACTGTTGACTACATGTCTAAAATATGGTACTACATTATTGGTTGTAATTTTCAGCTGTAATTCCAGTATGAGATCGATAATAATAACCACATTCTCACATTTTCTGTGAATAACATATCAGCTGCTGATCTATCATGCACCCTTACCTAAGAAAGACACACAGACTTTGCAGAAGGTGTTGAACCGGAATTTGTTGGCAGCTTCCAGCAGAGTTTTGGCGTTGGCTGAGTCGATAACCAGCGAGCCGGTGTACACAAACTCCAGAAGCATGTCCAGTACATCAGCGCTGATGTTGGTCATCTTCAGCTCCAGCTTCTCTCCACTGCCCGTCTCACCAAGTGACCTGGGGACATTACAAATGTCATTAGAAATCCTTACTCAAATACTCCTTCTCAATATAGAACCAGTATACAAACAAATCAAACACTCCAATACACACTCACACATAAAACCTGGGTCATGGACAGAGAAACAGGACAATATGTAAATACATACCTCAAACAAAGAGGAAAAAATAAATTTAAAAAGGAAGAATATCATGTCCCACAGGTACAAGAAAGTACAAAAAGTACTTTTAAAAAAATAAAAAAATAAAAACATTTCTTAACTTATCAACTTCACAACACATTTAGCCTGTAACTGAAATAAAATGTAATCTAATGTCAAACATTGATAGACAAATGATTGCTAGGTTATGTGCAGGCAGGCATGGAAACACACAGAAAACATAAAAGCGGGTGAGAAATATGGTACAAAGCCAACACTGCTGCATAAATGGCACCTACTTATGGGAAAAGGCTGTATAGAGCGTCCATTACATTAATAAGATCTAAGCTTAGGCTCATTCATATGCCACACTGAGTTTACAGTGTGACTTATATCCCCCACTGTCTGCCTGATGTCATTCGGATCAAATTGCACTGATCAGTTTAAATGTAATAAGCCCCCTGGGTGGATGGGGGAGATCTGTGAATAATGGTCAGCATCAGGGGTTTTATGCCCTATGTGAAAGAATAATCCACTCAAGGTCAAGGCTAAGAGGAGTGGAATTAATGGCCACGCAGTAGTTGATTCTGTTTCAGTATCAGCGACATCACTATAGCACTGTGCACAGATACTAAGTGACAGCAAGCGTGGATTGTCACTAAAATGGGCCAAAAATATTTTATGTGTATTTAAGGTGAAAGACTTACGTTGCTTTAAAAGTAATCTATTTTTTTATGTTTAAATTGTATTTTATTTTATATTATTATTTTTTTCTATGATTTATACATCATATATTATTATTGCTTAGTTATTTTTAGACGTGGTTTATCTTTAGCCTGGTTTATTGCACCTGAGGAGGACTGCAAATCCCAGTAGCCTATGAAGGTACAACTGGACAGGTGTACTCAACTCCATGAGCAGTAAATACGTCAAGAACCAGCTCAGTATGTCTTTGTCACAAGTCTGCAGGAGCATTAATGCAGTTGGGATGTAAATCCAGTGTAGGATCCCAATCTCTGGCTAAGGGTGATCCCTGGGATCATCTTAATTATCCACACAGTAATCAGCTACATGTTGAATGGAGCTTGGAAATGTCTGCTGTAGAAAAGAAAGACCGAGGTCTTCGGCCCCACCCCTGCCAGAGCTCACACCCGGAAACGGGTATAACTCCTTTGTCCTCCCGAGCATCTCCGTTCACTAGACCAAAAAAATTTTATGCATTTGAGACTCAACTGTGAAGCATGTAAATGCAGAATTTTTAGATTCCTGTAAAACATTTGGAAAATTTTGTTTTAAATGAGCTTATTTTTTATTTTATTTTAAACATAATTATTTAGAAACAGACTACGTCCTGACACTCTCTGTGATAAAGCCTGTACTATAGCAGAACAACTTTAAATTTGAAACAATTTTAGACCAATCTCAAAGCCATTTCATTCTAAATCATTTTTTTAGAAAAAGTAGTCTTTACACAAATACATAATTGCCGAAAAAAATAAGATCTCTTGGTTAAATTCAATCAGGCTTGAGGTAAGGTCACAATACTGAAACAGCACTGCTAAAGACAGTAAATGATCTTAGTTGTGATGACAAAAGGGTAAACATCCTTGTGCTTCTTAAGCACATACAGTAGATCATGATAATCTCATGAACCACCGTGTGTCAGACTGGAACTGTCTTAAAGTGGTTTGATACGTACCTAAAAGGGAGAAAGTCTTTGTTAGTTTAGCCGAGCATTGTTCAAGTGAACATGATTTACGGTGTCCCGCAGGTCCTGGGCTAGGCTCTGTGTGTGTGTGTGTGTGTGTGTATGTGTGTGTGTGTGTGTGTGTGTGTGTGTGTGTGTGTGTGTTTGTGTGTGTGCATGCAAGAAAAGAACAACAAAGAAAGAAATAAACCTTGTTGTTTTCTTGTTTTAAAATATCATCCATTAAAACTGTTATTTTTTATTTTTGCCTTTTACTTTTAGAAATAACTATATATTTACTTTTACTTGTTTTTCATACATTATATATCTTTTTTGTCACTTCTAGCAGCATTTAAATGTGCAAAATGATTATATGAAAAGATTATTATTATTATTATTATTATTATTATTATTACATTATAACATTTAAAGTATAAAGTGTCACTGTTACAAAAAACGAATGCAAAAGCCTACCTACGAATGCAATGTAAAAATCTTATTAAAAAATATTTACAACTAACCCATAGAAATATAATTTAATTTAATTTAATTTAATTTAATTTAATTTAATTTAATTTAATTTAATTTAATTTTAAGAAAAAGAATTTGCTAAATTTTGGGCACCCTGGTCAAATTATGTTTAGTTGATTTTTTATGTAAAAGTACACATCCTCAAAAGAGAACCCTTCTCTGTGTTTAATGCACAATTCCTTTAATACTTATAATTAACTAAATAATTATTTTCCAGCATATTCAACAAATAAACAGAAATTGTACAATAAAACATAGAGGAAAATTCCATATTTACATTCCTTGTAGACAAAGTGTACTTATTTACATTTTTAATATAACTACAGGTGCTTTTATGTGCACATATTATACAGAAATTATATAGAATTATACAAATAATTGAACTAAATAATTGAAATTTTTTTTTTTTTTTACTGAAATTTAGAATAATATATTGGCTTTAGTTCATTAGAATTTTGTGCAGGTGAACATAATTACTATGTTCCCATTTGAAAACAAGTGGAAAATCTGCACTTAAAAATAAACATGCATAGATCACCAAGCAGGAAAAAAAGACAGACAGACAGAGTGACTGGCATGATGGAGGATGAGTACAGTGAAGGGAGGGAGAAGGAGAGAGGGAAGGGCAGGTTAGTTTCGTCACAGGGAGCCAGCAGCCATTCTTCTGGGGGTTGGGGTGTGTTCCATGATGGGGCCTGGGTTTTTGAAAAGAAGGGACCCCTTTTAACCCCCCCCCCCCCCCCCCAACCCAAAAAAACAACACAATCCTAATCAACATCTTGGCCGCCACTTTCACCATGTCCCCTGTGCATGAACATGGGAGTTTGTAGGACATTATTAGACTCCATATAGAGCGAACTTGAGGGGGTAGAAGGGCGACTCAAGAGAAACAATGTGCAATTATGCCTCTGGAGCTATGGCTGAAAAAACTGAGAACGTTACTCCCTCCTGAAAGGCAAAGAAATGTCAGAGTTTGTTATTTCCGTCCTCTCTAATTGCCATGGTGATGGTTTATAAGATAATAGAAAGGGGTGTAATCCTGGGTTAAGTTATGGAAATGGTGTAGAAGAGAGAAAGAAGAGGTGGGGGAGGAAAAAAATAACAACAACAACAAAAATATAACGAGAAAGAAATAAAACAAGAGCATGGTCATCAACCAGGTCAATTAGTGCAATCTGAATCAGCTTGGATAGCAATTTGCTTTGTCTGGGCACTTTTGTTATGGAAATTGCTTGCTAGCTTTGGAGAGAGGTGCACATTTATGTGGCTTCTGATTGCAGGCTTGTTTGTGAGAGAGTGAGAGACAGAGCAAGAGAAGAAAGAGAAAGGAGAGTAAGAAAGCATATTTGTGTGCGCAGGGAATAAGAGAGCAAAGAAGAATGAGAGAGAGAGAGAGAGAGAGAAAGGGAGAGAGAGAGAAAGCACCAAAGAGCAAGAAAGAATTTGTTTGCTAAAATGAGCATCTATTTTTTTCCACCGAAAACATCTGTTTTTTTGGTATTAACAGCCACTATGAGGTTGAGGGGGGGAAGAATGGGAGACACATGCAATTCCTTGATGAGTCTAAATAACAGTTTTATTGTAATTGTGTTCTGTATGAGGCGGCAGACTATAATTTAGCTGTGAACGTCCAGGACGCCTTGGCTACTGTTGACTCAGAGCCTTATCCAAAACACACATACGGTGCAAATGAGGTGAAAAACACAAAAGGAACACATTAATTCTGTCTTTCAGTGGCAAAAGATGATTAAACATTAGAATGGAAATAGCAGGCAGTGATGGACTGTAATTACAGGGTTTTGTCTGGCTTTGGCAGTTTGATAGCAACAAACTGAGCTAGAACCTGGCGTCCACAACCGAAAATATACAACACTTTAAAACTACTAATCTTGGGAGTATTAAAATGCATTCTGTTTGCATGAATGGGGTGAAAATGACTACTATTTATGACAGGATGTGCCCACATTATAAAACAACAATAAGCCTCCATTAACAACAGCATCAGGTTTTAGCTTTGGCCATTTCACCTTGATGAACATGTAGAATTAGACAGGATGTGCCATAAAATCTGATAATATGCCATGCAACATGGTCAAAATATATTCAATGCAATCATCTGAACCAACCTGAAAAATAGCTATGGCTCTGAAACAAGAAGGCCTGATATTACAAGTACCTTTGTCCTGTAAAATACCCTCAAGGCTGAGCTTCTGTTTCATCATCATCATATTCTAAAATGTTAAAGATATCTCTCCCCTACTGAATCCCCACTTAAGCACGGCCTCGTTTCTTTTCTCCCATGAAGCCACAGTACTGTAAAGCTAAGACACTGCTCTTAAATAAATAAATAAGAGCAGGGGTGTCAGAGCAGCTCACAGCCCAGTTTCACATTACACACTGATGGCTAGGCGCCGAGGCACTGCCCATAAATTAAAGTGGCACCAAACACACTTATTGAAAATCCAGAGGGGAAAATGGAATTACTGAGGGCAATCCGTCTCCGTGCTCCGTGCAACAGATGCTAAAAGGGAGAGTATTAGTTTTTTTTCTTCCGTTGGCAGACGGGTGTATGCACGCACATTTGGGAGCTGCATTATATCCTTCAGGTAGCACGCCTCACACTTCTGCCTCTGACTAACTTAATGTGAGAGCGAAAGTAGTAAAAATAGCACAGCGCTGCCAGCCGAGGGCTTAAGCGGAGGGGAACGGAGGACAATGCCCATACATGCAGTCTGGTTCAAATGACAAAAACTCTCATGCATAAAAGCAATCACAAATTCATGTTATGCCTGACAGTGTAATAGAACATATGATAAATGCAACTACTCTTATTAGCAGTGCACAACTGGCAGTTATATTTACATTTACATTTGTGCTGCATATTCATACTGTATATGCATGTATATGACATAGATCAGCCAGCATATATATTTTGGACATAAGGAGCTCCTTATTGGACTGGACACTGAATCACCGGATGTCCTTCTTTGGATCACTTTGGAAGGCACTAACTACTGCACACCTAGAACATTTCAAAAGACCTGCTGTTAATACTCTTGTCTAGCTATTACAATATGAGTCTTGTCAAATTGGCTTACATCCTTCCGTTCCTGCTCTCAGCACATCAGTTTTAAGAACTGACTGTTCACCAGCTACCTAATGTATCCCACTTCTCTGACAATGTAATGAAATGATTGATGTCATGAAATTAATGATGCTATTTATTTCACATGTCAGTGGTTTTAATGTTTTGGCTGATTGGTGTATGTGTTGTAATATAAACTGTAACAGAAACAACTAATTCAGATTAGTCACAGACGTCAGTGAATATGTATATCAAACCATATTTACTGACATAGCCTTTTTGTGATTGTAGCTATCTCGCTCTCCTTCATAAAACTGATGGATTCTAGAAGGAGAAACGGGAGCCGTCTGCTGTTATTGCTTTTGTTTGTTGCTGCTTGATGATTTACTTGGCATCTTATGAGTACTGTCCAGTATTGGCTGATAAATGTATCACTTTATAATTTAAAATCTGTATTCAAAAACTAAGAGAGAGGCCTAAAATTATTGTTTCTGTTATAGGACAATGCATCCCACAAGTAGCAGGTATTTATATTGAACTACTATAGATGTTCGAATTTTAAAACTAGAGTATACTGTAACAGATTGGCCATGATGGTTTTATAAAGTGACATTTTATCATGTTAATGTGTTATTATCACATTAATTTTGAAAGCCCTAATGTATGAACACACACACACACATATATATATCGCTGCTGTCAGAACAAAGCCTTGTATCTCTATTTTTATGTTTTTTTGTAGTGATTTGCATAATTACCATTACATTAATACAAAATGACATTATTAATGATAAAATGTTTAAAAATAACTTAAAATCTTGTTACTTTTACTTACATGGAAAGTTTTTAATGCTATGTTTCTGAAACACAAGCCTGTGTACTGACAGTGTTGATATAGTGTATAATACATAAACAAGACAAATAGTGCTTTATATGAGCTACGGTGTCACAGAACACTGCATAAAGAAAGATGTGATGGGGTCATGTGAGATGGGTAAAACAAAAATGAAAACCCTTTATGCCACACAATGAACAAAATTACATTTGGTGACAAAGGATGGTATCAGAGCCATAAATTACAGACAAAAGATAGACTGAGCTGGAGTTCATGGAGGGTGATAGCTCATAGACAGCATGCGGAACATGGCAGCAGGAGTGCTATCAGGACTCTATTATCTAAAGTGCAGTCTCCGGGGAAGTGCTCTCCTTACTCTCTCTCTTTCTCTCTCTCTCTATCTCTCTCTCTGGACAATAGTTATGGCTCTGAAAAGATGTTACTGCATATACACTTCAACAGATATACCATAATACTCTTTGTAAACTACTAATAGCATTGAGTACATGTACCCAGGCTTTGAGTTTTACATCTGGGAGAAAAACAGGTGTTAGACTGGAATATATCCAAGGTAACAACTAAGTTTGCAGATCGATGGCTGACTCACAACCGATTGCTCTGAAACCTACACAGTAACATAGCCACTGGCCTCTTTGACATGTAAGACACAGATCTTCCTAACAACGTGCTGTAGTCTTATTCTCCTGAACTAGCTCTACAAGAAAAACAGAAGCTAATTATAAGTGATAGAAAACGCTGTCTTAAAGCTGTACAGCAGCATCACGATGCAGATATTTCTGCAGGAAACTAACAACAGAACTACAGCTTCAGTAACAAAGATGCTAATTAAGTTTTAATGTCAGGAGTGAAAGCCACAAATTCAATACAGCGTCTTTCAAGAACGTCACTCTATATACAGAAGTCCAGTGCATGATTTAATAAGGCCATTATGTCTACGACGGCCATGCCTTCCCAGAATTCTAAAGCATTATCCACTCCATTCAGATTTGGAGAAATGGTGAAGAAGTGGATTACAGTAAAAGGCTGTCTGGACCAAACCATCTTCTAACAATCACACAAGGACCTCTGTCAAAGTATCAAGGTCACTGCCATGAGGCACTTAGCAACGGGACAAAGGCTTGGACAGCCTGGTCTAAGATCTCGCCATGCTCATGGAGACAAATATATTTGCCCAACAAGCAGGGGTTAGGCTTTGTCTGATAAAGCTTTATTTTGCTGAGCTCCCTGTTCTGCCTAGACTCTGGGGCATTGAGATTCCAACCACAAATTCCTTTACTGACCAGTGAAACATTTCACTTGGGGGAGGACTAAAGCTAATACCTTTACACATAGAACAATGGATTTATCCTTAGGGAAGGTCCAGGTGTATAGGCTACATACAGTGCAAAATGAAAAACATCTGCCTCAAGGAATTCAAACAGCGACCAACAGCATGATCTGATGAATAAATAGTGGGAATAAATATACATGAACATTCAAGTGGGAAAACATGCAGCAAATGAATGGATGAATGCTTGCAGGCAGGCTGGGATATTGGGGTTCGAACACTTCCCCCACATACAAAAGAGTCCTCCTGGTTAGTCTGCCTGCCTCGATGTTAGCAAACGCAATGCCAGGGAAAAAATTAAAATGACTACACAGTTATAAAAAGCAGAGTGAGTTGGCAATGGGAGTGGAAGAGTACAATATGGAAGAAGTAATAAATAAAATTCAGCTTATCAGCAGTAAATACAGTAGGTGACTCTGACCTGTGAAGGTAATAATTCAGCAAAGCACAGGAAAGGGGCTCCGTTCTCTCCTATGTTTGTAACTGGGAGAGTTCTTTCTACTACTCATCCACCCATCCTGAATGTTTACCATATGAATGGGATACTTCTTCTTCTATCTCTATATGCAGGATACACGTACAGATAGAAGAAAGCTTGTCCCATTGCCATATGAAAGATGCCACACTGCTTTCAGAGGACGCTGTCCAAAATGCACAATGTGGTATTCTTATGTTAAGTCCCTGTTATTGAGTTCCAGTCGTTTTTTTTATTTGAGAACCCTCAGTCATGGAACACTTTCTGCTCATTAAAAGTTAACTTACATGAAGGTGCTCTAAAATGAGGAAAGAGAAGGTAAAAGACAAGGTCGACCTTGTTTTCTTCCCATTTTGAGATACATTCATTGAACTGGGAAAAGGAATGGCTGCTGGCCCTGTGTTAGGAACCAAAAGTCTTCGCCCAACCTGCAAGAGAGAGAGGGGGAGGGAAAAAAGCGACACAAATGCGCCCTACGAAAAGAACGGATCGGATCAACGGCTGGTGGGAAGGGAAGGAAGGCAAACCTTTTCACCAGGTCCTTGAAATACAAGCTGCAGGAAGCTAGAACATTTTGGTGGACTTCAAACTCTTTGCCTTCAACTATAATTTTCAGGTCTGTAAATTCTTTCTCCCTGCGCTGCTGGTTCAGCTCCTTCAACATCTCTGTAGAACAAAGAAAAAACAGACAACGCCAAGCACTGGTTTAGAACACAGTTTGATTTTGAAATAGAGAAGAAATGTAACATAAAACACAGTTACGACAAAAGAAAAAGTATGTTGGCATACATAAAGCAAACCTATAGATCAGCACATATGAAAATCGAGCAAATCTCTATAAGAGAAAAGGGGGCTGTACAGCACATTAGACAACAACTACATTAGACAAAAGACAACACACATCAGAAATCATGCAACAACACTGTAAGAGCAAACAACAAGGAAACACATTGTACGAGTTAGCAGGGAAAATAGCTTCCTGAAGGTTAGGAATACCCTTGATTGTTCACAGTGCATACTGTTGACATTCAGACTTGGCTGGAGACCCACAACTGGTTGACCTACATAGGCCAAAGACCGAACATTTGGAGCTCCAGGCAAACACTGAAAATGCATTTCAAACAGAAATAATGTGCAGGATATGTATTGATCAAACACTACAGGTCTTTTTTTTTTTAATTATCATCTATATTACAGATATTATACATAAAACACATCAATATAGTGATACAAATATAATTTTTTAGTTAACAGTGATAGAAGACATATATAGTGGATTCATCCAAAAACAATACAACCACATACAACACATTTATGTAAAAAGTAAGAACGCATTGATTGTGGCCACCACAATTCTTTACCACCAATTTTGAAAAAACATAATTCTTACATTTTAATGTGCAGTTCACACCACATTGGATTAATATTCATACTAGCACACATCCTGTACTTTCTATTAGCCACAAACACAAACCGCTACCTGTTTAATAAACCAAACTGACATTTAAAATTTATTGATTAAAAATTGCTGCTTTTTATAATATAATAAATCAAGTCCTCAAAAATAAGAGACGACTAGGCATTTAGTACGGAGTGATGCATAAATTTGCTGTGACATTTTCATATAGTCGGCATCGGCCGCAGCATTCAAATACACAGCATACACTCACCTGAACCACATTATTTATATAAAAAATGCAACACAGATAGCAAAAATCAATAATATACTGCTGATTACTAGTCATGCTTGGAGCAAAAAATCTGCTGATTTTGAACCCGTTTCGGTTGCACATCACTAGACTGAAAGTTCCTCTGATTTTTAGCTAATGAATGAACAATATGCACTAGATATTTCCAAATTAAGCTATTTTCTGAATATGCTAAAAGCACTGTTCATTAAAATAAATTGAAAACACATTATTCCAACTTCACTCAGGTAAAAGAGGTACACGGACGTAAATATAAGAGGTACAAGCTTGCAAATATAAAAAGAAATAAAGATACAAATCAATCAGAAAAGGAAAATTACAATTCCACTCCATAAATGTCCTCATACATAATTATTAGAGCAACACTTTCAAAATTAATATCTTCATGCAACTCTGCACAGCCATTCTTAATAAAGTAAGAGTATGTATCGAATAATAATGCTAATAAACATTCCTCCAATATATGGACAGCCGATATGCAAATAACAAAAGCAGATAAAAGTGTAGCTAAAGTGAGCGCCAGTGAGAAGCCAGAGAGGACATAGCCCCAGCATTTAATGAGGATCTACAAAGTGAGCCACAGCATTTAAGTTTAATAAGGAGACATTCCAAGGTCAGCTGTCTCTGACAGACAGCCTCGCTGGCCTTACAACAGACACCATCGTGAACATCCTTCTTTCTCCTCAACTCTCCTGGTCATTTATTATTGGCTTCTGGTATCATTGTTACTGAGGTCTTCTAGTTGCTTCATCACAAGCTTAGCACAGCTTAAAGATAAAGAGCGGGTTCCTTGCATGTGTCTCTATTGTTTACAAAACAGAGAAAATCATGTATCTTTATTCCAGCTTTTTTAAATTCCACTTGCTCTATTTCTGCCTGTGAATCTGAGGTAATTGTGGTAGACAGCTTTATTCGAATGGCAATTTAAAAAAAAAAATGTATATAGTTCTTAATATTTACAAAATCATGCAGCTGAGACATTTTTTGCAACAATATGGATTTAAAAAAGTATATTTTGCACTGATTATTAAGACAGTGGTATTAAAATATGATAATATTTAAAAACATAATAATTTCATCTAACCACGTGATACGCCTCTTTCTTCCATGTAAACACATGAGATATGGAGAATGAATTATGAACAGATATTTTAGGATCAGTTTAGATGATTCATTATAATATATTTAGTATACTAACAGATACACTTTTCTCATTAATTAACACCAATATAATTTGTGTAATTCATTATATATTGCACTTTTGCACATCTGCCATTCCAGATATTTGAAGTTAATTCCCCAAATGCCGCACACAGCCTGTTATTCTCGGCAATGCAACACTATTAAGAGTAAACTGATGAAACGCACTGAAAATAATATCATACTGAATTAACTTGATTTCAATGTGCAGATCATTTCTACATCCACCAAATATATTACTTCAACAAAATTCCTAGCAGAACAATCAAGATTGGACACCTTTGGTTAAATATATGTTGATTTTCACTGTGAAAATAAGAGCAGATCTATATCTACACTGTTCTTCATATTTTAACACAACATTACTGTTTATTTTCTGAATTTAACATCTAAATAATAATAATAGTGCAGTCTGTGCAAAAGTAATGTTTTGTTTGTGTTTTCCCCAATATGTTAAATTCTGCTAAATTCTGTTCTGATATTGATAGAAAACAGTAATTAAGCGAGGTCTTATTTTTGTGTATTTATCTTCACTTAAAAAACAACTAAAAATAATAATTTAACTGATGGTTTTCATACTTTTGTCATTTGTTCTGATTTTATATATTTTATTAATGGGAAAATTATTTTTACATTTCAGTCAAGCAAACTGAATGCATTGAAGGCATCAAGCACAACTGAAAGACTTGAGTGTAATCAAAAATTAATTAATCAAAGGTTTTTCGGAATATTCTCTAACTTGTATATAGCATATTGGAAGAATATGTTAAGGGTTTCATTACAGCATAACCTGTGAGCAAATCAAACAATAAAATCTTTATAATAATATAATTAATTATATAATTAAAATCTAATAATTATATTCACATCTGCCAACAATACAACATAAGAGCAACTCCGAAGAACCAGTATTTCTAAGGTGACCAGCATCATCAGTGAACGATAATGACATTCTGAGTCGAAGAAGCCACTTCAATAATGGAGAAAAAAATTGCAGAAGAGTGCAGCTGTAAACAGACTTGGCACAGCTTTGATTATGGCACTTCTTGATCATTAAGTGTTCCAATGTATATATATCCACACACAAAACACACATACACATACATTTTCCTTCAGTTTTATACAGCTTGTATGGCAGCCAATTGAACTGTCTGACATGTGCTAGCTCAAGGCTGTAGCAAGTGAAAAAGGCTAGTCAACACTAAGTCAGCCCAGTCCTCTGGTCCCTTGACGTCTTAAACTTGATGAAAACTGTTCTCCATTCAAATTCACTCAACCACTGATTATCAGATTGCACCAGTTTGTGTGTATGACTGCCAGCCGTTGTAATTGGAGCAGGCATTGTGTGTCTGTGACCGACATGGCTTTCACCTCCAATCTCATGTCGCGCAAGATGCCCAATTCACCGGCAGCCTCAATAAGAGAGACACAGCCAGAGACAAATGAGCAACTATAGTGGGCCAACAATGCTTCTCCCACCAAGTTGCCTGACGCAACAGAAAGGCGCTAGAAAAGCAAATTATGCTGTATGAGTGTAGGGTCAAGGCCCACTGAGGAACAGGCCGTTATTAGCACAGTGCATGAAACAGCCTGTGGCATGTGAGATTTGCCTCTCTCTCCCTCTCTCTCTCGCTCTCTCTCTCTCAAACACACACACACACACGCACACACACACACACGCACACACACACACACACACACACACACACACACACACACACACA
>JBBIGC010000152.1:6932579-6957449 GCA_037576955.1 Lepidarchus adonis | reverse complement strand
CACACACACACACACACACACACACACACACACACACACACACACACACACACACACACACACACACACAATGTGGGGGAGCTAGGTGGATATACATGAAGTGCTGTCTGTGCTCCTTTGCATAAATGGTGCAAAACAGTGAGTGAACCAAATATACAATAATGTGCATAATTAAAAAAATATGCCAACACCAATAATTCATATTTAACTTGTAATTTAATTAACCACATCTATCCTGCTGTTGATTAATCATCAGTTATTCCAAAATGTATTCAAACATATAACATACTATAATGGAAAATAATCAATATTAAAATATTGACCACAAATGTAATATTTAAAAAAAATGAAACATTAATACTAAATTGATAAAATAGTATCATGAATAATCCAGTACCAGTTAGGGGTCAGCCTCCAACATAGTAGGGGCCAGAGTTAGAGATAAAACAATACATACCTAACTACAGTACAAGACACAGCTACTAGCCAGGTGTCTGCAAATTTTTCATGGCAGTAGTGGCCACACTTTAGAGGAGAAGAGCAAAACACTCTACCCACACCAGTTCCTGAATTTTGGAATGAAAGAAGGGATGTTAATGACCACTACTCTGCAGATTTTGCTGTGGTAGAGCGAGTAAGCCGCAGTTAGCTTGTTCACCTGAAAGGTAGAAAGGTAAAGGTATTTGGGTCTTAGATGAGCTTAGTTCTCTTGGTGTTGGATTTCACAGAATTTCACAGAAACGTCCTTTTGTTTAATCAGTTCTCCTTTCTGCAAGTAATGGAAATGTTCTTTTGTGCAATATATTTGCCAAAAAGAGACAAATCAAAGAAACAAATATAAAGATCTAGAAATATTGCATAGTATAAATATATATGTTGCCCCCCATCTCTTGCTCTCTCTTTCTATATATATATACATAGTACAGTATAGGGGTAAAGTGCTGTAGTTCATTCTTTCATGACTGAAAGTTTTTACTGGGATAATTAAAGTTTTACAGTCCAGTCATTGCTCCCATGACACTTGTACACAGACACTGTTTCTGCACTTTCACAAATCTGAGGTTAAGCAAGACTATTTATATGGAAAATCTGCAGGTTGAAAGAAAAATATGCAACTTTAACATACTGTTACTAAAATATGAGTCTATTACAGTGGACAAATAATATATATTGTGCCATGATTAGGTTAATTCACTCCTAAAAAAATGTTGAGACTCAAATAATTCAGGACAGCAAAATAAAACATAGGCCACCACATTTAAAATCATTTAAATAAAATAATATATGCTGCTATTACCTCTACTGTTACTATAACAACAACAACAACAACAACTACTACTACTATTATTATTATTATTATATAAAGAAACAAAAAATAAAAAAAAATTCTTACAAATAAATTAAATCACAATGCATTTGTCTAAAACATTAATAGGAATGTCTAAACAAAAAGGCTCCATTACATTTTTAAAATAAAATTCAACAATTTAAAAAAAGAACCTCAAATCTAAAGTTTTTAAATAAAGTGAAGATTTGTACATTTTTGTTTTATAAAATGATAGTTTGTAAATATTATACAACTAAGAAAGTAGGGTGGACTTACACCGTCTCACCAGTTGCAGGGCATGTTTTTAATTTTTTTAAATTTTTTAATAATAAGAAAATAAAACACATCTAAAAAACTTATCATTGTAATTATACTTATACAATGATAAATATCATTATACAGTCAAAGTAATTACATCTTTATTCATGGTTATAAGCTGTAGTAGCATTCCACTTGCTTGTGCAAATAATAAAAACAAGGACATCCAAAATTGTAATGTGTAAGAAAAAATCTCAGCAGATTGCACAATTTTCAATAATAAAAACATTACAACATTCATGCAGGGCAAATTGGGAATTTTTAGAACAAGAAGTCAGAGTGGATTAGTCAAATCCATACTTAAAAGAAAAATAACTTCAAAATAGGGGCTGAAAAAAAGTATATGAAAATAATAAATTGTCTGAAAGGAAAGATGTGAAATCCATTCACTGATACAAACTAACTGTAGGGCTGCGTACAAAAGGTTACTGTAACTTTCATAAGACCCTTCAACCACACAATGCTTTCTCTCTGATGCTGCCTTTCAAACCTTTCCTCCACATGCAGTACATATAGACAGGTTTCTAATTCAATTGAATTAAACTGAAATGAAAAAGGTTGAAACAGATTAAATGGGCAAAAGAAAGAAAGAAGAAAAGTTTATCTCAAAGACAGATGCACAATAGTGCTGAAAAGAATGACCTTTTTTGAATTTGATCATTGGCGAGACCCCATTTCTCAAAATGGCGGCTGATTTTGGCTCAGCTCATTCACCAGCGTAACACAGTGGAATATTCCAAATGGTCTTGGTGGGGCTGAACCACTGTGGATACTATTGGTGTTGTTCCACTGGTGGATGGGCATAACCATTCTCACTCATGTATGGAAAACAAATTTTTCAAAATAATACATTTAATAATGAAAAATACCGTTGATATTTAAAATTTTAAATAGGCTTATATTTCTATAATAAACAAAACTTGCAATTTAAACAGGAGTTTTTAAACTTTTCCACACAATTGTGAGCTTAATACATCAATACTACATACAATGTCAGAAAAACAGAATATGTCACCTACGGCAAACTGAGAGTATGAGCAATAACACTTACTTTATTTCTAGTGACATCCGCCTTTATCTGCTGAGATATTGGCTGGGTTATTCCTAAACTCTGACTGCCAGCCATCACAAAAACACATACACCACTGGTGCTCAAAGTAATCCATAAAGAGGCCATTCTCATCTTTAGTTTGGGAAAGGCAGTGATCTCTGCACTCATCTCTGTGGAGGGAGGCTCCACAGTGAGCATGGATTATTGGACAGATAAGCCAAGGGCCTCGCTTCGTATGAAAGAAAGACGCATATTGGGCCCTTTGTTCTCTTCTCCAATAGAAAGAGTCCAAAGCACAGCATAGCATCGCCCCACGCTGAATTCTGAGGGCATCAGCCCACACGCACACACACATACACAAAACACAATTGCTACAGCCAGCAGGTACCTAGCAGCCACATGGAGCAGGAGAAGTGCAAGTAGACACACAGAAGATCCGTCAGGTTACTGTGGCAGCAACCAATTCATCATTTTGATGTGCATGGGCCCCAGTCAGCTGCGCTTCCTCCCCTCTAGGTTAGTTATGCTTCACTCTAATAGCCCTAGTTATGAGTAACATTGAGAAACCATTTGGGGCATCTCAAATATATGTTGGAAAAATATTTTTTCAAACAATACAGCAATGGCACAGTCTAATAGCACATAATGTAGCAAGGACCAACAATGATACTGCAGGCTAATCTGAAATGAATAATTGTAAGTCATAGTCCACTAGGAAGAACTTGCCATTAGACATGAAAATATTTTATGAAATGTTTAAGAATTTTAGTTTTATTACAAACAGAGTGGTTTCATGGTTACGTTACATATTGACTTCCATTGAAGGGCTTTCACGTACTTGGAAAACAACAATGTATTTAACAGGTCAATAGAAGTAGTAGTAGTGGTGGTAGTAGTGGTTATAGTAATAATAATAATAATAATGAAATGAATAGCCATCATTTTGAACACAGTCAGTCACATAAAGTGCACCACAGCAAAATATGACTTCTGCATTTAACCAACCAAACATGCACATATGGAGCATCGGGCAGCTATGAACAGCAGTGGAGTGGGACGATACCTTGTTCAAGGTAGTGTTGCCCGGGCTGTGAATTTAACCTGTGACCAAGGGCAAGGTCCTAACCCCAAGGCCACCACTAACCAATATTATTATTATTATTATTGTTATTATTATTATTATTATTGTTATTATTATTATTATTAGTGTTATTATTATTATTTTTATTATTATTATTATTATTATTATTATTATTATTATTATTATACAGTTGTTGTTAGTGGTGGTGGTAGTAGCAGTGGTAGTGGGAATAGTATTTGTAGCAGTATTCATAGTAGTGATGTTAGTAAAGGTAATAGAATTAGTACTACTTTGGAGTGGGGCACCCCATACAGTAATTCTTTTAGTATATTTACTAAATATTTTTTTGTACATAAATAAAATTGTATTGAATAAAAAAGCATGTATAAAACAAAACATTTTTTCTTGATGTTATTTGAGGGGATACATACTAATTGTTTTATGGAGGCTTTTTTGTAATACCATGTTCTTTGTCTGGCCTTCTTTGTTGTATATTTTGTTTCATGACACGTTCGGCACCTAGACTCTTCTACAATGAAGCAAAGCTCTTTGAATTGATGCAGTTTGTAGTGTAGCATTGTCTTTCCCAGAAAAAGACATTGTCTTGCTGGTAGGTTATATTGCTCTAAAACCTGTAAATATATTTCTGCATTGATGGTACCTTTCCATATATGCAAACTGCCAATTCCATATGCACCAATATACCCCATACCATCAGAGTGTTGATAACAACCCTCTCCTCTTTAATCTGGAAGATGTGACAACAATGATTTCCAAAAAAGATTTAGATATACCACAGAACTGTTTCCACTTTGCCTCAGTCCATTTTAAATTAGCTTTGGCTGTTTGCCAAAACCGCTTGGACAGGACAGGACAGGCTTTAAAAAACAAACAAGCAAACAAAAACAAATAAATGAGCTGTGACACAGAAGGAACATTGAGATACAAAAATGTAACAATTTATAAATTCAGTTTTTAGGAAATTGGTGAATCTTTGCACATCTATACTTCTGAGAGGCCCTGCCTCTTTAAGTTGCTCAGTGGTTAGGACTTTGCCCCTGGGATCAGAAGGTTGCAGGTTCAAGTCCCAGCCCGAGCACCACTGAGGTAACCCTTGAACAAGGTACCGTCCACCCTCACAGCTCCACTGGCGCGGCTGTTGATTGCTGCCCGCTGCTCCACGTGTGCACGTGTGATGGGTTAAATGCAGAGGATACATTTTGTTGTGGTGACTGTCTGCTGTGGTGTGTTCACAATGACAAATAATCACTTTCACTTCAGTTAATCTAATTAGTTACATAATGTTCTTCCATCTGTTTCTTTTTAATACCGCTTACTTTTCCAGCCTTTTGTTGCCCCACCCCAACTTTTTTTCAGACGCATTGCTGCAACCACATTCAAAAGAGTAGTATGTCTCACTTTCTGATATGTTTTTCATGTTCATTTGTGATTAAAATATGGGTTTATGAGATCTGCAAATCATTGTATTCTATTTTTATTTACATTTTACACAATGTTCCAACTTTTTTGGAACATGCATATATATAAAAACACGTTTCAATTGCCATGGTAATTTGAGACTAATAGCATGTTCTAGCTAAATCTGTTCAAAATATTCATATCATTTCATTTTTATTGTTTATTATCAAAATATCTGTTGCATTTTAGTTGCATTTTAGTTTGTGCTCATTCCTAATGTTACGGTTTTGTTGTTCTGGTGATCATTGTTAGTCATGATGTAGTAATATTTTGCACTATTCTTAACAACACCCTATTACACATCATTTATAGCATGTGTTGTTCTTGTGGTCATAGTATAAGCCTGAATACAAATACCACAATGAGGAGAAGGTGCTGAGTGCATCACCGATGGATGTAATCACTAGTTTATCATCTGGTCAGACACTGATTAAATAGGAGGGAGAAATGACAGAGTTTGATTTAAGACTTCTATAATGACTCATGGCTTCATCTTCTTTTGTGTATCAAATCAGCCTGGCTACTGTAATTTACTCACAATTATTAATGTAGGAGTCCTAGGGCCCACACACACACACACACACACGCATACACACACTTACCATGAATGAGACCCACTGATGAGTGTTGATAAAGACGTGCATAATGAAAATGAATCTATAAGAAATCACTGACTCATAAGTGACAGGATGTGCTACAGGCCAGCCGCATATAAAGAATGCGAATGTGTGTGTATATCTCATTAATGAGCATGCCCTGCTGTGCTTGAATAAATGAGAATATGCTCATTTGCAAGGCAAAGTCATGTGTAAATCCAGACACAGAAACAAGCAATCAGATCCCTCGATCCCTATTTCATTCTGCTAAGGTAGGTGTCTCAAATTGTACATATGAGAAATCTGCCAATTTCCCAAGCTAAATGTGGCCACATCATCTTAGTCAATATCCGTGAGGGTATGCCTACCTCCAGCTGTATCTAAGAATGTCCTAGGAATGTGTGATGGAATGGAAAAGCCTAGCAGGGCTTCATCTGTCCCTGTGTCATACTAACTCCTGAAAGCCTGGAGACACTGCAGAAAAGAGCTCTGCTTGCCTGTGCTGCTGCTCTGTCAACTTTTCTCTAAGAGTTATGATTCCATTTCTTAGGCAATGCATCTTTGGATGGCATTAGCCCTCAGATCGTTTGGACACATTCCATTTCATATACCATTACACATCATAAAGTCTGTTTTTTTACAAGCTCAGCGCTGACTCCAGCTCCAACAACAGACAATAAATGAATTGGGGCTTTGAATTTAAGAGCTGATGGCTATGTTAAGACAAGCAGTCAAGTCTGATCCTGCAGATGTAGAACATCTAATATTTTCCCTGATGTTTAAACACTTAAATTCAGATATTTTCAATATAAATCCCATGTGGTTAGACCTATCAACTCCTTTTCAGCTGGTAGAAGAATAATTGAGATGCACGGCCTCTTGGCTGCTGGCAACACAAAGAGTTTAAAAGAAAATAACTCTAAGATGGACATAACAATAATGCTACACTTAATAATGTTACAGCAATGTTGGTGGGAGGTAATGACTTTTGCTTATTATATTATGGACAAACAAGAATCTTGTCTTTTAAAGGATTTGGTATGATCAGTCAAGTTTAAAATGAGCAGGAATATTGATTTTTTGAGACATTGCATCTGAAAATATAGCCAAATATGAGTGGAGAACTAACAGTAAATTAGACTGCAGGTCTAACCTAATGACCTTATCTTTATTTAAGACAAAAACAAGTTTATTGGTCTCTTTTGGTTTCCCAGTGCCTTTATTTTGGAGTGCACCAATGCCCTAATTATCTCCAGCCTCATAATAAGCATGCAGCACTGAAGAAAGACCTACACCATTCCTCCCTCCTGAGACAGTAACACTTATACCCCTGAATATGTGGCACGGCCAGGCTAAAGGTAACTGGCATGACTAATTGTAGTGACTCCATTTGATTGTTGAGTAATTTCATGTGCACATGCATTACATTGCTGTTTATGCAAGTGAGCTCTTCGTTCTCTAATTGCGGAGATTTCTCATTAACTGGGAAAAGTAGATGTTATAGACATCTGCCTTTCAGCATCTGGCATTTTATCAGATGCAGCTTCACAGATAATGCATTACTGGTGATCATGCCCTGAGTACATCAACACTTGACTTATGCCAATTAAGCCTTTTTGCATGGAGAAAGGGACTGATGCCATGCACAGGAAACTCAAGTGCTTTCCAGCTTTGACTCTTACTCACTTCCTCACTCTGCTGAACACACAAATAGTGGTGTGTGTGGTGTAAGGACTGGAGCTGGTTTCTCTCATGAAAATGATGCCATTTTGAGTGCACCAATGCCCTGATTATCTCCAGCCTCATAATAAGCAGCACCGAAGAAAAACCTACACCACTCCTCCCTCCTACTGAGACTCTACTTTCAAGATACCTGCAGGGTTGGGGGTGGTTAAGGGCAGGTTCTTACCGTTTCCTTATTTGCTGTTTCTGCCAGTAGTCTCATAGAACCAGGAAAGATTGGATATAAAAATGTCCCTCAGGTGCATATTCAAATGAGCTGCCTTCCTTGTAAAAACAGAAAAAAACCTTCAATGTCACTTTGCTTGATAAAAAAGGAACAGTCTCTGGGTAAGAGTAGGCAAGGCACTAATTTGGCATAAATTCATCGTTGACCCCAGTTTGCCCATAATAAGAAATGTGCAGGATGGTCAGGCAATGGGCATCATGAGGGGACTTTTTAAAGGGTGCTCGTTTACAGACGAGTGGTAGGGCCACTCATTGGCTGAAGCCTGTGTAAAGATAGAAAACGAGGAAGCTGGACTTTCTTTTTTTAGACTAATCCCCTCTTCCTTCAAATTTCCCCTGTCACTCTCCTAATCGCTGGTGCTCCCCAATGAAAACAGGTCATTAAATGACTGACTTACACAGCTGCCTTCAGAGGAGCAAAGGGAGCAAGAGTCACAGAAGAAAAAGCACAAAGGGAAAGGAATAGGATCTGGAAGGAAGGAAAGGATGAGAAAGAAATATGGCGAGAGAGAGAGAGAGTGAGAGAGAGAGAGAGAGAGAGAGAGAGAGAGAGAGAGAAAGAGACAGACAGCAAGAAAGGAAAAAAGGCAAGGGTAGAAAATAAGAGAAAGTTTAAGAGACAGAAAGAAACAGAGAACCTGAGGAGAGATAGAGTGATAAAAATGAGAGAAAGATTAAGGAAGGAAGAGGAGTGTGCTGAGGGTGACAGGTCATGGACAAGCGGGAGCCCAGAGCGAACGAGAGAGCGGCACAGCTTTTCTCGGCTGCCATTCGCCATCTCCGAGTGGACCTGTCAGGTGACGTGGTGTGTTATCTTGAAAAGCGAGTGATTAATGAAGGCAGTGCAGGGTCTGGGTATAGCCAAGGCGGCCGGTGAATGATCAATCTTAATGAGCTCTCTTGCTAGCCGCATATTATATTAACTGCAGGGGCTATAATGTATGGGCTCGTGGTGGGTTTCTGCTTTCTAAAGCATGATAACGAGGATAGACTCCATCTCCCCTCCCACACCGATTCTCCACTCTGTCTCCAAATATGTCTCAATGGAGGCACTCCAAGTCATCATGTAGCAGGCTCCCAGTGCCACTGCAGCAACAAATGTCTGTGCAGCACGACCCAGTCTGGGCTGGCGGCACATCTGTTCTCAGAAACAAGTCACTATAATGATCTGATCACTTTGTCAATTGAAATGCAATTTGTTTAAATGTTGCGGCAGTTATTGGAATATTTATTTGCTGTTTTTGTGTGAAAGCTGCTTCAATTAGCAAAGATATAAAGTGAGAGTGAGATGATAATTAGAATACTCTAATTATGAAAAGTGTAATATTACAGTTTGCATGCAGAAGTGATATTTTTACCTAAAATATATTATAACCTAATTTTACTGATTACTTGAGATGCATAGTGGATTTTCTTATATGTCTTCCAAGAGACAAAGTGATTATATCTGTTGACTTGCACTGACGAACATGTTCCAAAAAAGTTTGTCTTTTGGATCATTTTCCTTGACGAGCTGGTAAACGCCCATTGCATTGTGGGTAAAACCTAATGCAATTAGACTGAAGGCTAGAAAGTGGCTTGAACTAATTATCACATATTTTAAATGAACTTAATTCAATCTTTTAAATTTAATCAGAAGCCAATTCAGCTCACTGCACTAAAAAGCTTATCAGTAAAAAGCAAAAATGAATCCTGGCACACATAGCCTCAGATAAATCGTCTTTAGTAAAGAGTTAAGAAATGCCAATTAGTTTCTTCTTCCCTTATTTCATATTAAACAGTGACAGAACAAGTACTCAAAACATTCCCAAAGCCCAACAATCCGATGAGAATTTGTCGCTAGCAACACTCTCTTTTTCAGGATGGATAAAGCAAGTCAACTGTATGATTCATCTCTGTCGCATGTCTAATCTCTTTCAGCTCGCAGATCCAGGCATGCATTTTCTTAAAATCCCCCTTGGATTGCTCACCACATGGCAGAGAAGTGAGGAAACTGCAGTAATCACAAACTAGACGCTTCCCTTTCATTGACAGGGGGTGGAAACCAAGGCCACTAGATGCAAAGCTCTTGCACTTTTTTACCAACAGGTACGTGGCGAGCTGATATGTGCTATTCAAATGCTCATATCAAATTTGAATGTTATCAAGTGCGACTCCCAGGATTTTTTTGACTGAGCACTGCTCTCGTTCAGGCTTTTGCAACATCTGAATGACAATATTGCGGAAATTGCTGTCCGTACTTCTCCAAGAGCAATTTCCTCACAAAAATGTTGGAAACGTTTCCGAAGAGAGTCCGAGGAAGTCTCCAGATCCTATGAATAGCAATAAATCGTGCTGCTCTGTGGAAATGCAGTGCTGCTATTATATTTTTGTGTCACACAAATTTATAGAAGCAACCAGTACAAACAACAACAGAAGTCTGAGCTGAAATAAATATTCACTGTGCGACGTCATTTCTATTCAAATACATTAATTTATATGTAAATACACATGTAAATTACATCATGGCTCTTTTATGCTATTAATATTCTCTGCAGGTACTACCTACTAATAACGGCTACCTTGCTATAGGAAATATAGCAGCAGATTGTGTGTCCTGTCTCTTATGATTGAAGGCAAAAGAGAAATGGGAAGGATTTCAGATCTAAACTCGATTTGGCCGTCTAGACTTCTAGACATTTATAGACTGGCTTCCAGTGAGATTTGTAATTTAGATAAAGTCATATCACTGACACGTTACAGTAATGCATGTACATGCATGTGCTTATGGACGTGTATGGGGGAATGTGTGTACGGAGAGGAAGTAGGGGTAGGGAGGTTGCATGTGTAAGTGTGTTGGACAATATCATGAGCCCTAACCTCCAGTCAGGGAGCAACACTCGTGGGGTGGCCTCTCGATCACAATACTAACTACCTGTCCAAACTGATTAGTGTCTTAATTGAGCTGTCTAGACTACTTGTGTCATTGTTGGAAATTAATGTGTAGAACCAGGAGGACAGCACCATGACAGAGCACCTTGTAGTGTTATGCCAGGGCTGTCAACTCTCACACACACTGGCCATGAGGCTCATAATAATAATAATAATAATAATAATAATAATAATAATAATAATAATAATAATAATAATAATAATAATAATAATAATCTAAATGCACAAGTATGAGCACTGCTACTCAGATGAGGTTTTGTTGATGCAAAAATTAAACTAAGTATTTTCTTTTAAACAGGCATTTTTAAAACATATTTATGCATTAAAATGTTTAGTAGTTCATCAATCAACAAAACAAATTAATTTTTTACAACAGTTGTTGTAATATTCAATTTTTGTTGTTTATGAAGTATAAGTGACCATTGTTTTGAATATACCCCACCACACAAAGTACACCACAACAAATTGTGAACTCTGGATTTAAGCCATGAACACATGGAGCAGTGGGCAGCTATCAACAGTGCCCAGGGAGTGAAAGAGTGGAAACTGCAACCTCCAAGGGTGAGTTCCTAACACTAGGCCACCACTGCTTATCAGGACCACTGTTACTGTATATCAACAGTGAATATTTTGTCTAGTTCATTTTATGGAAAAACATGATATTGTCAAAAAGGTATTTATTAAGTTAGTCATCTGGTTGCCTTAATTTGTTTAATAAACTGAATTACTAACAGTAGTAACTGAAGTCCAGTAAACTGCAGCCCAGTAGCTAACTTTCTGCAGCTACTGTATGTAAATTACTGTATTTACGCCACCAGTAACTGCTTGGACCTTAATGTATAGAAAATACCAAAAATAATAGTTAGGAAAAATTGCAATTAGATATTTTCCTTAAACCACTTAGCTATAATGCTTCCGAAGACTTAACCACTCCCTGGGATTAGTGCAATAAGTGAGATCGATTTAATCTGTAATGACACATGCTTCTTCACTTTATATTCAGCAGTATCCAAGCATTCTCATGCTAATCATAATAGAAAATTTAAGACTAACAACACATCTAAATACTTTTAGATGCTTTCATTGATGTAAGTGTTTAATTGTACACACACAGCCCATGTAATCGCTCCAGAACAAAAAGCTAGACATGAGTTTATGGTCATGCCCAATAAGCACTATTTAGAACAGTATAAAACTATAGCCCAACTGCAAAATGGTTGCTGAATACAGTCAAATCCTCAGATCTATGTAGTATAAGGCCTTTCTAGAAAAGAAGAGGCTGTAATTGCCTCAAAGAAATATGAACAACATTCATATTATTATCCTTAATCTCAAGAGAAACTCTGGAGAAGAAAGTGTTTCCAAACTTTTGAACATATTCTGTTTTGGCACTCCTGAATAAACTAGAAATATTATATCTAAATAAATAAACAAATAAGCGAGTAAATAAATAAGTAGTCATCAACAGGGAAGTTTTTCCCAAGCCCTGGTGCCCATTGTGGTGGATTTCATGCGCAAAGCTAAGAGAATATTATGCTACTTGGGATCGATTTCCGTATGCTAAGAGTGGGTCTATTTCAATAAGTAATGTCATACCATCCATCACAGGCGTATCTCTGTAGAGCTGTCAAATGGCAGCACTTTTCAGTTTCTCCTTATTAACATCCATTTACAAGGTGAAAAGCAAGACAGCATATAGACGAGGTGATCTACAGCCACATTTTTTCACCATATATCTCCCTCAGTGGTGTGAAGGCATCAATATACACTGGATGGCCTGAGGCTATTCTGTCCCGCTGAAGAAGATCCTTCCATGAAGACTCTGTGTTAGTCTCTGCATCAACACAACACACCACTTCTTACACCCACAATACTATAACCTGACTCACAGCAAGGTGACAGCCTGAGGTGTGAAGTACCAAACTTAGAGTGAGTATTAGACAATACTCTGCATGAAACGTGAAGCATCTCACCATAGAAATTAAGTTCTCCAAAGGTGACTGTTGTTTCGGTCTGTAATTTGTGACATTCAAACACTTGAAACATACACATCTATTCAAACACATTAAACATGCATACCTGTATTACTATCTTTGTGACTCGTGAAACACTCAAGCTAACAAAAAATGTTGTGATTACAACCAATTCTAAGTTCAGAAACAAAAAAAAGTTTTCATGACAAAACAAATTGCCCTCATATACAAGCTAACACACAAATCTGCATGCTCCTCACACGTACTTGCTTTCTCTCTCACACTTGTTCATGTGGGCTGATGATAAATTGCCTTCTAAGAGCCATGGAGTGAATCAATGATGTGTGTATGTCTGCGAGGAAGCGTTTGTCTTTTTTATTTTAAAGACATTTTTCCTGACAAAAAAGGCTTTACAAAAGATTTTAAATAAATAAATAAATATAAATAAATAAATAAATAAATAAATAAATAAGATCAGGCAGCTGTATAAAGCCATTATTCCTGCTTGTAGAATTCCATATAAGAATTAAGGGTGCAATGACATAACATTTCAAGGAGAACAATGATAACCAATACCTCACACTTAGATGTGACCATAATAATAATAATAATAATAATAATCAATTATTTTCTTTTTTTATCACATTACAACGTGTTTTGAAGTGCTGGCAGTATAAGACACATTAAAATAAGGATCAGTGACAACTAAGGATTTGAACAAGTATTGCTGCTCAAATCTTCAGAATCACTGATTTAGAATCAGTGTTTTCTATAATATAAACCAGTGTGATAGCAGATAAATACTACAGCAGGTAATTTTTTTTTAAAAATTGGGTACAAGTATTGAACACATCACCAGTTTTCTAAGTAAATATGTTTCTAAAGGTGTTATTGACATGAACTTCAAAATCACAAATAGATAAACATCATTGTCACAGAACAACTTGATATCGGACATGCTTTCATCACCGGTAACGCTTTCGGATATTGATATTAATACAAATAAAATAAATATAAATATATTAATAAAGTTTGTAAAAAATTATAATATGATGATATTATAATACATTAATAAAGATATAAATAAAGATATTTGTGTTATATATCATATATAATATAAATTTGTATTATAATGTAAATTAATAATACAAATAATACATATATTTTATTAATAAACAATGACTAAAACAATTCCAGAATAATGTAAAGATCTATAGATGATTCTAAAATGTAAAAAAGATTTTATTTTAAATGAGTATCTGTAACACCTTGAAAACTAACAATTACAGCTCAAGGCAGATTGACAAAGCAGATTCAATTTAATTACAATTTATTAATTATCTTTGAATAAATTCTTGATTCAGCCAAATAATTGAACACAAAAACTGAACAATATTTAAATAAATTTAGATACAAGAATTGTTTTGTATATAAAACAACATGTGATTCATATTTAAATGATTACAAACTTTTGAGCAGTCACAAATGACAATTACTGTAAATACTGTGAAAACTCAATGTGTGTGGGAACTGAAAACAATATTGACTACTGACTATAACTACAATATAAAATTCATCATAATTAAATTGTATCTAAGCCATAAATATATTGTGTAGCCCTAGTTAGAATATTACACCCAGCCCACCTCTCTGCTTTAGAATTGTTCAGAGGTACACATACAACATATATACTGACAAGTCATATTACCAGATACAGTTAGTAATAGTAAAGGTGCTCCTATAAGGCAAGTGGAGCTGATTAGATGGACAGTGAGTGTAGATATGAATAGGTATACCTAATAAAGTGACTTGTAACTTGAACCACTGAACCTGCCCCCAGCAAAGCCAGTCAGGCCACTCTCTGCTTTCTCCTGCTCATGCTATAAGAGCTAACCTTTACAGCCTGCTGCCCTTAACCATACCACAATCATATTAGAAAGAAAACAGGGACACTTCTCACGCCACCATGGCTGTCTGCTGAGCTGTGAAGGACCCAGGCCCCTTTAGAAGGCTCTCTCTCAGCAGGGAACACAGCACTAAAACCCCACAGCACCCTAGACCTCTCCGTCACCTCCACTACGAGGGCTCTTAGGAGTTAAAAGAGACCAGGAGGAAAAGGCAGTCAATAAGAGGCCATCCCATGGCCACTAGAATAGTTCTTCAAAGCCAAGTGCTCAGCATAACTCTTCTTTGACTGTTGCATGATTTTATATACAGAGAAGGAATATAGCCTGTCATATTGCTAATTTATAGGATAATATCTAATGCAGCCACAAAATAATATTATTTTCTTCTCAACACCAAGAAGTGTATAGTCATCACTGTTAAAACAATGCAAAAAGTGTTTAGATGCAGTACCTTGACTTGGTCAAATTTACATGAAGCAAAATTATTACTGTAATGTATGAGAAATGTTTAAATTTTAGCATTTCAAAGCTAACTGAGGTCCTATACATCAGTGTTAACATGACATGAAGAAGCTCAGGCCTAGAGCGCAAACAAAACTCAAAAGCCATTGTAATAAATACGCATTATCGAGCCACTTAAATTCAGAAAGTATCTTTAATGTCTGCTTTAACTGGTCCGTTTGTATCTTAAAATACAATTGCAAGTTGCTTCAGTGTGGAAAGTAAATTGCGGAAATTTTATAGATCTCATAAAAAAATCAAATGAGTTTAGAAAGCCAATCTAAACCTAGATTAAAAGCTTCATTAAATGTGAAAATTGCTCAGGGAATACTGAACATCTGTTTCTGGTCTGATAGAGCCTAGTCCAAGGTTATCTTGTGCAAACAACAATTCATTGCGATGAAGCCATTCAAGTCTTCGCAACACGAACCTTTCAGAAGACAGAGCAAACATTCTCAAGAAGAGAGGCACTGTTTAAGTGACAGTTGCTAGTGTTAAATGATTGAATTCCGCCACCTTAAAAGCGCTTTGATTCCAGAGGCCAACGTTTCTGGGGTATTATTTTAACAATGTCCCACCAGCATGTTTTGTGGTTCTCTTTCATTGCCAGCATCAAATGCAACTCCCTGCAAAAGATATTATGGGACAACCCAGAGGCATATTCATTATTTTCCAACGGCCAACGTAAGCTGTGTTTTCTCACAGCAGGATTCCCTTACCTTTGGGATGTCCAGGGTCTGTGAACTCGTACTTCCCCATCCCGACTGTGCGAAGCATCTGGAGCCCGTTTGGGCTCTCCTGATTGGCTGAAGCTGGCGGGTGCTGAGCGGTAGTCTGCCCATTGGTGAACGGCAGTGCGGCAGAAGGCAAAGCAGGAGGCTGCATGAGCGGGTGAGTCAGGTGCCCATTGCCCACTATGTTCTGAGGGGTCGGGTGGGCAACTTGCCCTCCGGTGGTCAGTGGTGATGGGGCTATAGGCGGTTGGCTGGTGGCGTAAGGCGACTGATTCTGCAGGCTGAGTACCAGGCCACCTGGTGGTTGCGATGAATGGGGGGGGACCTGGAAGTGAGCAGTCATGAGGGGGTGGTGAGGGGGCACTGGGGTCTGTATGGCTGGGGTCACACCTATGACCGGTGACTGGACAGAAACTCCATGGCTGTAGACAGGGGGCTGAGGCATCCCATAAGAGTGAGCAAGAAGGCTGGACTGACTAACCGCAACCACTGGAGGCACCCACGGAGGTCCTGCAAAGGAAAAAACAACATGCAGTCAATAAAGGTGTTCAGACAGTTCTTTAAAGATATAAAAAGTTTAATCTGTTATCATTTATTACTTTAAATCTGCTATTATCTTCAGTGTCTAATGTCTGTAAATACAAGGATGACATTTTTTACTTTATATTTAATGCACAATTGTATAATAACAAAACATCCATCTTCTAACTTCATGCATGAAACAGTGTTTATTTTTTCTGAAGTCAAATGGAAAATAACACACCAGGCAGCCACAACATTAAAACCACAGATGAAGTGAATAATGTTGACTGTCTCTTTACAATGACATTTGTGAAGGATTCAATAACATTGGGCAGCAAGTGAACAACCAGTTCTTCAGGATGATGTGTTGGAAGCAAGAAAACTGAGCAAGTTTAAAGATATAACAACATAGGCAAGGGGCAAGATGCAGTACCTAGAAGACCAGGTCATAGCATCTCCAAAACCTCAGGTCTTGTGGGGTATTCCCAGTGGTTGGTTCAAAATGTATTATTTATAAAAATGACATTATTATTTATTTATATAAATTAATTATAATAATTCTATTGAAGTTTAAATTGCTGGGGAAAAATCAATCCAAAGAACATAATATGGAAAAACATCTGGGAGATAAATAGAGGTATAAGGCTTACAGACCCTCTGTATAATATAAAGGTTCTATAAAAATAGCACATTTTCTGATGAATCACCTGTGTGGTGTTTTGGATTAGAAAATTGTCCAAGCTTTTGACAGATTACTGTCTATGATCAGGTAACAGACGTTTTTCCACAATAATGTTGGACTAGCCAACAGAACGGCTTGCTTGATGTTGTTATGACAGAGTAGACTCATGTTTGCATTGATAAAGCAAGGCAAATATGTAAAACCGGAGTTTGATGAATGAAGGGCTTAAAGCAGATAGCAGTAAGTGTCTGCACATTTTTACATAAACTAAAGTTGTGGATAGTTGTGCATATTAATCATAGCAACCGTTTTCAGTATTCTAGGAAGAAGTTACTTTAAAAAAACTCATTCATCTTACTGTAACATTTACACTACTACACCACATTTATTTTCATAGGATTTAGAGTGGCTCTCCCTTGAGAAATGCATTAGCTAATGAATTCACTAATTATTTCACGCATCATTGAATATCAGCAGAAGGTGAGAATTCTTTAACAAAGTGCTCTGTGTCAAAAACTTTCCTCTATAACCCAAAATATGTTCAGCATGATAGGAGCTAATCAGAGCCACAGTAGTCAATTCATCCTGGGTGCCACAGGCCCACGGATCAGAACCAGAGAGGTGGCTGGCTTTTGGGAAGGCTTACCAACAGCCACAACAGGCCAGATTAATCTCATGAATATGCAGCCATGTTGGACCTGTGCCCTCCTTCCTCCGGAAGCGGAACAAAAATAGCACATAGCTCAAGAAGGTCTATGGGGTACGCTGCACCAGGCGGGAAAAAATTAGATTAAAAAACATTATTCATGACATTGGTCCTCATTGCACTCTATAGTGAATAGAGGGAAATATGCTTGTGGGAATAAGTGATCTGCTCCAGTCTGCACAGGCATTTTATCTGCATTATTTAGATGAATCTTAAGGCTGATCATAACAGAAGGCATAGAATGCTTTTCTTTCTGCCAAGTCCACCCGATGGCCTCAGTTATAAATAAAATAGCAAGTGGGGCTGGACACAGCAATGAAAAAAAAAGGCAGACTATTGCCAGATATATCTAGAATTTGCACATGAGATCACCCACATCTTGATTCTTTGTGTGGGGCATTACAGAGTTCCTGTAGATTTCTGCAGTGTAATTAAATTCAAAAGCCCGAACTCATTAGCACTGCCCAACATGCACTCATATTTGCAGTCCTCGGCTACAAAGCTAATGAAAGGTTTTAGAAGCGAAAAGTAATTGCATTAACATGAAATGGATCCCAGTCTTGATTGCTCTCTTGTAGCCTATAATTAAAATGTGCAAGGAAGAAATATCGGTTGTTTCGTAATCGTGCTGTCGCCCTATTGAAAAATTCTGTTTCAATCTTTTTCCAATTTCTCAGTCAATGTCTAATTGAATTCTAAAAAAGGTAAATGTATTGTCACAGGAAGCAAGAAAAAGGTGCAAAATTGAGCGAAAAAGAACTTCTTTGCAGTTGTCGCTAATTAGTTCGGGCAGAACTGTTCGCAGAATGTGCTTGTGTCTTGGAGTCTTGTCGAAGCCAGTATGGAGCAGAATGGGGCAGGAGACGGCTGCCGTGTTACTTGTTTCTCAGAAAAGGTGCTGGAAGGTAGGCGCTCTAGCATGTAGCAGCGATTCCATCAGTGAACCACTTAGTCCACAATCACACCTCTTAGTGGGGTGCCATGGACAGCCCCGGGGGGCATCGTATGGATCACCAACCTGTCCTAAATACATAACTGCCACACAAAAGACATAATCCCCATATTGTGCAGTCTTCAAAGACCAAGAACTCCAGACAGCCCATCTTTATAAACCCCCGTTCACCCAGTTTGAAGCAATTTATTCACTGGTGTGGGTTTTATTGAGTATTTATACAAAAATACAGTTTCAGTTTTATAGTGAGTGAAATTTTACACTAGCTATGCTAAAATGAATCTGTGTGATTTCCTCTCATATGTTTTTACACCCTTACTTATGTGATATATTTAAATTGTACAATGAAGGTTCCTTGTGTCAGCTTGCTCTTTTGCTCAGTAGCAAAGTGGGTTGTTATTTTTGCCCAAATAATACTGTGTGCCAAGTATATCTTGTAGAGTCCAAGGCTGGTGTAGAGAAACGTAGAACAAATGAGGTGAGGACAGCGTACCCGTGGTGTCGCTCTCTCTGTGTTGTTTGGCTGGAGGCTCGTCCGTGTCCCATGGCGTGGTCTGGTTGATGGGCGTCTGGCCCCATCTCACACCCGGAGCCAGAAGGAGGCCAGGTGTCTGGTTCTCCCCAGGAGAAAGCCCTGAAGCCTGGAAGAAAGAAGGAGAAAGGTGTCAGGCAGTCCAATAATAACCAGCAGCAGTAACAGCCACATGCACTCTATTACTCTTTAGAATTCAATACCTACTGAACTAAAAGAAACAGATGCCAAGCCCTCCTCCACTTAAAAAGGTTGTCAACTTTATTCTCTTATTATGTTAATGTTTTAGCCACAGGGTCTTCTGTTAATTTACTATTACAGGTCAAATATGTTAGTCATTAGGGCCAAGAGATTCATGCACTGTTTCCTGTGGGTTTGTGTTGGGCAGGAGATGTTGTAAGAAGCTGATGATGTGACTGTCTTCACCAATCAGAATAAACTTCCTTAAACGTCCAGACTTATTCTGTAGGTTTTAAAGTGTTATCGAAGTGGCCTATTTTAAATGGGTTTGTTTGATTCCAGACGTTTTGGAGTCAACAATTTTAACCGAGGGAATGGGAAATGAGTTGTTTACAAATTTCAAGACCAAAGACTTTTTTTACACAAGTACTTTTATGTGAGAATTTAACAGTGAGTAATTGCGAAAGTATAAAGGTGAAAAAACTACAGGAAATACCAATGCCACCTCCTCCATTAGGAAGAAAGATTATGCTTATGGTTCAATATTTACACAATTTTCATACATTCTGTTCATATATCATGAGGGTTATTTACATTTAATAATACACTTATAATATTTGCAATCAAATTAACAGCCATTTTGGGCCTTAAAATGACTTTAACTATACTAATTATGAATATTTGGTCATACTTTATTTTATGACTATCTACAGATATTTCAATTACTAAGAAACTAGTAAAACTTGCTGATTCCCAGCAGCACGATCTGTGTTTCCCCTTGATTTCAATGTCCTTCTTTTGGTTTCTCTGTCCTAACTTTGCTGATGCCCATCAAATGAGCTTATCTGAGATCTCTCCCTCTGATTGTCCCCAGGTGTTCCCCTTTTCTGTGTCTGGCACTTTGCTGAGCATTGTTTTTGTAGCCTTTTTCTCAATGCTGTTGTTTATTGAGTTTTTCAGTGCTGTTAACATGTCTTGTTCATTCATTGTTTTTGGTCCCTAACCTCAGGTAAGGTTTTTACTTTAGTTTTCTCTTTTTTCTGTCACACTCTTCAGTTTACATGGATCATAACAAAATCACCTTACACGTGCATCGATCTGCCTATCCTGCATCTATTCCTATCCTTTCATATGGTTAGATTTAATAGAATTTAACACAGAGCTTAACATTCAGCTACATTTAACAGATATTTATTGAATATCATTTACACTGGTTCTGAGCTGACCCATACCAGCATGAAGGAAACATATACAGTAGATCTGTTCAGTAATGTTTATACATCACACTGTGTCATCAGTTCAAAGATGGCCATTGTCTCATGACAGAAATCCAGGATCTTTTAATGTGACTGCTACAACCTACATCTACTAACCCACCAATAGCAATGCATCATGGGTTCAATTCTGTCTTATCTTCATTTCAACTACTTTGGGGAAGATGAATGACGCACACGGATGATGTTTCATTTTTGCATCTTAACACAGAGTTGTAACCTATGATTCAGTAGATGTTATCACTGTACAGTCTACACACATCAAACTTAATGCTGTACCTAATTTTATTAGATCCATGTCGTACAGTTTGTCCTGAAATAAACTTTAAATGGTCTAAATCTCACAGTCTGATGGCACTTTTAGAGATAAGGTGAACCCGTATGCTGGGTATGCTCAAAATAAAGTGTTACTGAATATTCCTCTCCAGGCGACTGCACAGACATAGATCAATACGACTGTGCTGCAGCATAGTGTTATTTGTGACTTCTTAGAAGCTTTCAGGACAAAAACAAGTCGGTAATGAATTATACAGAGGACACAGTTCAAAAGAAGGCCAGAACAAATAAGGTCAGCCTTAAATCAAGTACTTCCATACAAGTTGTGGTTAGTACAATCTATTAAGAAAAACATTTATATAAAAGATAACAACCCTAAGCTGATCAAGAAACAGCATCTTCTTCTGCTGTTTAGAAACTCTTTTGGAGGTCACATTCTCATTCACAAGTCAGATCGTAACACATCATTTGTTCCAGTTCACTCCTTCTCTCAGAGCTTGTTAAACTCACACGGCGCTGCAATGGAACACACTTGAGTAGTTTATCTGACTTTATTCTGTCACAGACAGCAAGACCAACAAGGCAAACTATTCAAGACAGGGACATTGGTGACTGAGACAAAATAGGTTAAAAGGAGGTACGAGTTAAGGAGTGCTGTACACAAACAGAAGAATCTGCGCAGACAGTCTGGGAACTTTGCTTTGCTGGCTTTTCTTTGCTTAGCTTTTTTGAGCTGAGATTTGATGGCACACAAGCATGCAGGTTGATGGGGTACTGGACCCTATGTCATACACACAGGCATAAGAATGGGACGGCTGGAAGGAGAGTTAACCCCCATTCACGGTCTCACCCTGTACTGCACTCAGAGTTAATGGAAAGGACCTAGTCATCAACCCTTTGCTCTTGCTTGGAACCTTCCCTCCATTCCATTATCCTACCTGACCCATAGTTCACTTCATCAATTTACCCATCATGCATCTCTGTCAGTGCTGTCCATGGCCAATTTGTTCTTGGTTACCCCAAGATTTGTCAATATCTGGAATAAAACACTTTGGGTAACAACAGATATAATAAAGTACAATCTTTGTAAAATCAGAATAAATGCTGAAAAACATGAAAGAAAATGAAATAATGAAAATGTGTAAATTTACGTTCAAACTGAACATGTTCTTTGCAGACAGGGACTACTATTTTTTATCAATTTCATGGGAAAGATGTGCTTTGCCTGCAGGATGCCTTGCCTTCTGTGCTGAATGCACTGCTGCTTTTTTGTTTGTAGTTGAAACGGCGAGATCTCTACATCTTGAGCATTTATTGCGAGAATGTCTTCAGATTGTAATGGAGAAATGATTAGTGATTACAGTCCTTCAGGAATCCAAGTCATGACAAATAAAGTAAATGCTTAGCGTATTCTGTTTATTGCTCGCAGAACCACATTTGCTTATTGATTAAACCTTTTTGCTTGTGCATACAATATTACCTAGAGTGACGTGAAAGTGATTATTTATTATTGTGAACACACCCGTTACACAAAGTGCACCACGAAATGTTATCTCTGCATTTATCTTATCCACACATAGAGTGGTGGGCAGTTATGAACAGTGCCCTGGGAGCAGTGTAGTGGGATGATACCTTGCTCAAGTGTACCTCAGTGGTATTGGGGACAGGACTTGAATGTGCAGCCCTATGATCACAAGGACAAGTTTCTAACAACTAGGCCGCTACTGCCTACAAAATTTTACCATCCCTGGGTGGGGGAGGGAGATTAGCTCTAAAGTCATAGTTAGCCTAGCATTTTAGGTAAAAGGGTAAATAAAATCTAATCAGTTTTGATAGCCCATTAATATTAATTTACCCAATGAGCCCATTTAAACATCAGTAACTGTAATTGTAATATTTCATCTGAAAAGGTTATTAGCTGCATTACTCATTATCTTTAAAAAATAGTAGAACACAATGGTACACAGTACCATACTGAAGTGAAATGAAAAATTCCAAACTTTCAATAAAGATCCCACATGTGTTCATAAGTAGATTTGGATGGGATTCTTTTTTGGAAAGAAATCAAAACCAACTCCAAGCAATCCAGATGTTTATCAATAGGTTGCTAATTCTGAGCTCCAGTATATATGCTAATGCCTTTCAGTGTATTGGTTTGTGCAGTCTCTTTAAGGTCCACGTTTAGCTATGCTGATGTGCTGTGCTGCAATATATCACTGCTTGGTTCTGTTTAGTGATGATGAATTTAACAATCTCATTCACATGTATATTGCCTCAAAACGTCTATTACAGTCATTTGTACACATCACACATGCACAAAAGTTAACTGATCATGTAATTCAATTGCATTTTAACAGTATCGCAAAATGATAAATGACAAATTTCAACTTCTAATGGTTAAAGACACATTTAACATTAACCACTATTGATATAAGATAGTTTCCTCTAGAGTTTAGTGGGTCATGAAGCTGTCAGTGCAGTGTCCATATCTACCTCACATTTGCCCTAGTTTACAGAGCCTGAAAAACTAGACATAAAGAATGGATGATCAGGGGCACACTACAGTTGTTTCCTCGCAAGTCTTTAAGGGGCAGCATTGATTTGTATAAAATATTGAAAGAGCGTAGCCTTATTTAACAAAAAGCACATGCATGGGCCCATGATTCTCTGCACTGAGCCTTGTCTCCTGGTTTTCCTTCTCTGCTCGTTCGTCACATCTTTTCTTCGCTAATCCATTAATGTTGTTAATGCAACATTTAAAACCACACCATATGCAGCAGCAGTAACCTTCTGCCTTTCTTTATGTGCAGTTGTCATTACAGAGTTGGAGCAGAATCTGCTCCTGTAAGCATCTATTTTTAGCAGCATGATTGAATCATAGTTATGGTTATGCTATTTTAACATATATAGACATGCACAAAAAGTGAAGATTATAATAAACTTATACTCTTCTTCTTTGCAAGTCCATGTCATAATAAATGCTTTCCTCCACCATAAAATTAAGACCAAAAAAGGCCTAAAATGACTTACAATGATAGCATTCAGAATATCTATTTTACTTCTGGCCTAAACGGTGTCATCAATGAAAACTTTTAGAACATTTAGAAGTAACGTAAACATCACTTGTCCTAATACCAGATTACTTTATATATTTAAAAGCAGCTCTTCCTCTAATTGTAGACATAGAAAACCATATTGACACATAAGTATCAATATATTGGAATATATTGTACACAAAATATTGGAACTTTGCCCATCCCAACTATCTATCCTTTATTTTTACATAAAATAGGGTGTAGTTTTACAAAAAAAGGCATAATTTAATATGAACAGTGATGTCTTGATTTAGTACATTTTTCTTTACAGCAAATACAGAGAGTAGAAAGCCTTACATCAATATGTTAATGTTTTTTAGTTTATTAGACCATTTATAATCAAAAAAATAAAATTTTACATTTTGAAAAAGAACTGTTTAATAGTGTCCAGATCTTTTACTCTAGCCATAAGCTAATATATTAACCCTAAACTAACTTTAGTCAAGATACAACAAAATGATACAATATGACATGGTGTAATACAATTTTATATGCATTCACATATATTCATATTCATACGCAGACAACACACACTTGTATGTTTCCAAAAAACAACAGCTTAATAAAATCGAGGAATGTGTGAAAGACATTAAACAGTGGATGCTTCAAAAATTCTGACAAGACAGACGTACTCAAAATAGGGCCACCAGCAGCTCGGAGCAGCTGTCTGACTACACAGTTACTCTGGAAGCCCACTCTGTCTCATCTTGTACAGCAGTAAAAGACCTTGGTGTCATCATTGACCCCAGTCTTTCATTTGAAGCCCATGTAGATAACATAACTAG
>JBBIGC010000152.1:6909849-6932479 GCA_037576955.1 Lepidarchus adonis | reverse complement strand
CAATATTTAAGTCCAGGCTAAAAACGTATTTGTTTAGTCAAGCCTTCTGTTAGTTCTAGACAAGGGGCAGACCCAGAGGAGGATGGGTTCCCCTTTCTGAGCCTTGGTTGCTCTCAAGGTTTCTTCCAATAATTAGGGAGTTTTTCCTTGCCACTGTCACCTTTGGCTTGCTCATTGGGGGCTCGGACCCGGATTCTATAAACTCTGCTTCATGACAACGTCAGTTGTAAAAAGCGCTGTATAAATAAAATTTACTTGACTTGACTTGATATATAAACAAATTCAGAATCCTTTTTTTCAGCAACAGCTGACATGTACAAATGAAATACACATCAGACTTTTACACAGTGTTAATATTGACTAGAATGGCAAAAAATATATATGGTAAGACTTGGGTGTAGCCAAGCGTTGCCCATTTTCTCATTTTTTTAATTCATCTACGCTTTTACCAGACCCTGCTTCCCTTGTGACCCATTATCGCTGTGTGGCAGATGGCTTTCCTCTGACTCAACAGAAAACAGGCTGGAATTGTGTGCTTGTGTGTATATGTGTATGTGTATGTGCTAGTGTGTGTGTGAGAGAGAGATAGAGAAAGCGAGTGTGAGGGTGGGAGAAAATGAGAGAGAAAGCGAGAGAGAGAGAGAGAGAGAGAGAGAGAGAGAGACAGCATAAACCAGGCAGCCAAAACAACCATTCCTCTCAAGCCTCTCAAGCACAATGAAATTTGATGTTTGTAGCTGGCATTGGCCTGGGATTTTCCCACCGCAAACTCTTTGTTACATGGAGAATTGTCTTTGCCATCTCACAGAGAGGCAGTTCAAAGTTGTAGGCGAGACATAGAGAAAACAGAGATGCACACACACTCATGCACACACATAAAGGCACTACAACACACACACACACACACACACACACACACACACACTACACACACACTACACACAGACTTGAAAATACTTGAAAATGACATCATCAATTCGCATCAGTGACACAGGGAACTAAAACTTGTGTCACATCACCTAAAGCTGCTCATGACATTTCAGTGCACGTCCTTTCCGCTCAACATATAGGCTCCATATATGCCTATTGTGCCTTTCAAAATGTCAATGTAGTTATGCATGAACAAACTGCACAACTGAACGATTGGCATTTACACCCAAACCAGAACTGCTCATCCATTCTAGATTCTATACTAAGATGCTAATGATAGTCTTATCAATATCATAGTCTCTAGGCATTTCTTACACAATGCCCCTTGTGAAGCCAGATTGGTCAAAAATGATCCCACCCTCATGCCTTGTCAGAGGGGGCTTTAGCCAGATGCAGAGCTGAAGTAAATATCACCATGGTTACACACTTTTCCAACAGCACAGCTATGGAGGGGCCATGTCAGAAAAGCATACATGTATAGCTACTGTACACTGTCTTTCACAGCAGAAGGCAGTATAACTGCAGGGTATTTGTTGGGAGGTGCCGTTGAGTAACTGTTTCAGCATTAGCATCATCATCTGATTTAAATCTCTTAGACTTAAACAATTGTACCTTATCTCACATTAAAGCCTTGTTTTATCTTGAAAAGCCTACTTTCTTTCATTTAAAAAACTTTAAGGGCGATACTTTTGTTTGACAAAATATTAATTAATGCTGAACAATTCATGTTTTTATAATATTTAAATCCTAATTTCATAGAGTGCAATTTTCTCAGGAAAGGGGTGCAGTTTTAATTGCATTCTATATTATCCAGCATTGATGGGTTTTAATTTGGGGGGTTTAATAATAGTAATGAAATCTAATCATGCAGAGCTCGAAAATTAGCAGTCTAGCCAATTACATATAACACTCAAGCCTCAAATCTGGAAAAACAACTTTTTGGGCAAAAAAGGCCTGGGTGAAAAAAACAATTAACAGATAATAACTGAATATAAATTGCAATCAAAAAACTAGTGAAAAAATTCACAGATTAAATATTCCCAAAATTATTTAGCCCTAATGGTAATCTGTTATTTGAGTACTTTGGATAACTGTGGGGACCGCTGATGCTAACTGGACTCAGTGTGGCTGACTGGGCAGCGTCCTGTGGACAATAGGCCATAATTGGAGAGGTGATATATGAATGCGGCATCGTTTCAGGAAGCCATGTGGGCTCTGGAGAGAGCTTGGGTCAGGAGCTATTTGTCTTCCACAGGAAGGCCCTATGTGGTCTCATGAGTGGAGCAATTCACTGTGCAAATGGTTCGATAATATACCACTGCACAGGACTCTGGCTAATGCTGGAGAACTTCATACACTGATGGAATATTATTGTTGGACAACAACTGCTGGGCAGAGACAATGGGATACAGCTTACAACCATTACAGCAAATCTCTGGCACAGACAAACCACCAACCATTAATCTGCCATTATAAAGCAGGGTTTAAGTGCTGCAATGTCTTTTACTAACACGTCTTTTACTAACAAACAAAGGCTTCCATTTTCCTGGCATGAAAAACCAAGTTAAACCAGCTGACCCTTCAAACCATAAGTATGTTCAACCTGAAGCTCAGTCACTTGTGCACTGTATACCAGCAATATCAGTAATATGAGGAACACTAGCACTGCATAACTTCAGCAGAATACTATATGTTGAACAACTATGGGCTGAGATATAAGGATGGGTAAAGCAGCAAACTAGCAAAATGTAAAACTACAGTTCCTCTAGAAACAAGATGTAATAAAGTATTTTGAGAGCAATAAGCAGCTGCAGAGGAAAACACACAGCTAGTTTAAACGGACAATGGTAATGAAAAACTGAAAACTGTTTCACAATTAAGTATTGAATGCATTTTAATAAAGCTTATTTATGAAAATAAGTACTTATAAAAAAGTTCTACCCTTAAGCCCTTTCAGCATTAGAATCAGAAAACTTTATTAATTATAAACTATATATATTAATAAAACTATTAATCCCGGAGAAAATTACTAAGAGTGCATTTTGAGCAAATAATACAAATGTGTTTAATCAGAATTAACTGCACAAAATAATAATAATAATAATAATAATAATAATAATAACACAATACATTTTTATTAATTAATTAAATTGTTTACACACTTTGTTCAACATTGCATTTGAATAGTGTAGCAAAGCAAAAGCAACAACTCTCAACTTGTAAATTGAATGATTTGTTATCTTTGAGAAGAACTGCAATTCTGTAGAACTGAGTTGTGTCTTTATGCCAGGAGATATAGAGGATAAAACTGGGTAAAGTGCTGAACACACAGTCTGGAAACCTCTCTGGGGACGTATAGGTAGAGGTGCTGTGAGGATTCTACAGTGACAGCGTTCTCCTCTTCACAGAAACCCGTTGGTGGCGCCTGGCCACGGCTCTGAAGCGGGTGAGATGAGGCACATATCAAAGCTGCGGGACAGACAGACAGTGGGCCTCTGTTCCACTCGGCTCTGGGACAGGCCAACCCGAAGCCAACAGAGCTTCCATTGTTGTGGCAGGCAGGGTCATCTCAGGCCTCTTGTCCGAGAGAGCGTAAATAAGGTGGAGGCCTATTTTAGTTGTGTGGTCGTTTAACTATGTGCTTTGAGCTGGTGGTGGGTTTTAAAGATGTGAGGATTTTTCTTTTTTTCTATTTTTTGATTTTTTGATTCTGCCTGGAGTGACAGTGCCTCTGAATCATCAAACAGAGACCAGTGGAGTGAGAGTGTGCCTCCAGCACACAGCAGTCATCCTTCAGCACCGCATGCTAATCTCTCTCCCTCTCTCTCTCTTTCTCTCTCCATGTGCATCCTTCAGTCAATCCGAGTAGATGCGACTCCTCTGTCCCAGCAGCCGAAGCTAGAGCCGTTTTGGGCAGACGTGACTGTAATTCAGATGAGAGAGGGGGTGGGGGTGGAGGACAGGGACCCTTGAGAGGTGTTTTGTGGAGGCTTCATTACTAGAGCATCAGAGGCAGGGCTGGGCGCACCAGGGACTTGTCTCATCCTGTTAGCATTCACATGCTAATCAAAAGCACAAACTTTAGAATTACCAAGCAGAGTGGCTTGATAGAGAGTGTAAAACACTGGGGCTAGAGAAAAAGTGAATGGAGGTTGGCAGTATATACAGGGAGAGCATCTGTGCACGTAAGTGTGTGTACTTGAGCATAAGTAAACGTGTGAGCGAGGGGCACAGAGTGAGTGAGAGAGACTGAAAAAATGCAGAAAGAGGTTGCCAGGGTCAGTAACAGTGCGGTAATTACAAGTTAATCTCTCTTGTGCTTACAAAGTAGCTGCTAGACTACCAGTGGGCTGTCCTAAAAGTTCTTCTGATTCACAATGATTGTGACATTGATTAGCAAAGTGCTATTTACATATATTGATTATTATACATTTATTTAAATATGTCGATATATCACCAATATACTCGCCAATATTGGATCATTTTCCTCCATAAATAAATGCCCATTTATAATATGTTGGTGCATTTGTTTAAATGAATTATCTTTATCTACTTTTAAGATTTTGGTTAAAATCTAAGATTTTAAGTCAATATTCAAAAGGTTTCAGAAACACACTACCTAGTGTCTATGACTATTTGTCATTGTGAACACACTATTGCACCAAAACTAAATGTGACCTCTGCATTTAACCCATCACACATGTGAAGCAGCGGGCAGAGTAGTGTGATAGTGCCTTGAACCTTTCAGGTGCAAATCAAATGCATACTTCAAATACAAAACTGTGGCAAAACATGCAGTTTTATTCTCATGCATTGCTGCCCTGCCCATTTTTAATTTAATATTTTCATTTGAATACAGAAAATGCCATTTACATTTATATGAAACTTGCATAATGAATGAAAGTGCAAATAGGAAGTTGAAGTGCTAATAAAGTACTTTAAACATGACTTTTAAAGCAAATTGTACTTTTTTGACTTATAACATTTTACCTTCTCCTGTAAAGCTACCATTGTGGACATACTTGACCTTTTTTGAACACTTTAAATATGTATTTTAGAGAGGAGGATCAAGTGAAGGTTATACAAAAAGTGTGTGGAAATACTACATGTGGCTGATATTCTACACAGTTTATTAACTTTCCTCCACATTTTGAAACCAGACACACATTTTGGGGTATCGCTGTTTCAACTGTCACAACCTGTTGCATGTGCAAAAAGATGCAAAGAAAAATATACAGTGATGTGGCTGCAGTATGTCTTTATCATCTTTGTTTCTCAGCTGTAGTTTAACACCATTATTAAATTATTTGGAAAGAACTTCATACATCTCTCTCTCTCTTCAACACTAAACTCTCATGTACTCTTTTTGTCAAGCTAATTAATGCCTCCATTATTTCACTAGCCTTTCAAATCATGCAGCTTTTAATGGGTGGGGCTACTGGACATACATTTCAAGCACTTTGGCTTTAGATATTGTGTTCAAATCAAGGCATATTTGTGCTATGCCTGCACACACATACATCTGACCCAGAATATGAGCAGTAGCTTAATACTTGAAGGGGAATAATCTGTTCATGGCTCCAAGGGTTAAAATAAACATTCATGTATGTGCTTTTCTGATGAGTACATCAATTAATAAATAGCCAAGGGATGGAGAGAGCAGGTCAGCTACCAACGCTGCTGCAGTGGCAGTGGCATAACGGGCCAATTTAAATGCATCCAAGAAACTGGGCCCTTTGTGACTGCTTCATAATCCGAGCTATAGTGGGATGTCAGCCTATATAATTTCATCTTAATCAAAATTTTAATATAAACAACAGGACGCCAATGTTGAGTGCAATAGAGTATTCCAGTCCAATTCGCGAACAAATCACAAAGGAGTACAATGGATAGTGGCAACAGACCAGGAGGATTCTTATTCTTGTCTTCCTTGCCTCCATTGGAGAGGAGGGGATGGTGGCGGTGGTGCGGTGGGGGGAGATGTGGTGGGCTGATGGCAATAGCATGGTGAGGAAGACCCATCCATCATGACGCGTCACATCATTTCCTTTGACATGTCATTTTCACTTGGCCCCAGACAAGCTGTTCTGACTCACCGACTGTAACTACCACTTTGACCCAAAAGAGCCAGGCAAAGAAAAGCTTTAGGCAATTTCTTTTCTCTCTCTCTTCTTTGTGTCCGTAACCTATACAGCTGTCTACCAAAGTAAACAATGGGGTGCCAAAATGTGCTCGCAATTTGTTCTGGATTCAGAGCGTTTAAAATGTTCAGTGTTTGAATCAGGGGCTATTGTTGAGGAAAATCTATGCGGTATAAAGAGCAGAGAGAATGAATAGAAAATATGTCAAGCATTTAAAGATGGAATTGCCATAGCATCTGCTATCACTCTAGTCAGACCACTATTAGGCAGTGGAAAACAGAAAGCTACTTTCATACATAGTAATCTTTCCAATACATCAGCAAAATTGTCAGTATGTTCAAGAGAATCCCCAAGGACATATCAAACAAGAGAGGTGTAGCTCTGAGAACTAACCCTAGGTAGAAACAGATCAACCATCCTGCTCAGCCCTAGGCTAGTGACTGAGGACAAGCAAACTAAGGCTAGCCAACACTACAGGGCACAAAGGCAGCGCTCCACAACAAGAAGTCCATATCCATACAAACGGCTTCACAGCAAAACACAAACACTATGAAAACCATGTAGGTTTGCATTTCCATAGGCTACTTCTCTGTTATTACACAGTTATACTGAAACTTTTTATACTGTAAATCGTTGTATTCTTTCATAAAGCAACTATGTGGGCTGAATATAATGGCACCGACTATCAATGGGAAAAATATGCATTTTATGTCTACAAGAGCAAACATAAAGCTGAAAAGAAAAAATATTAAACATATCTATGTTGAAATCTTATAGAAACATGCTGTCTGCAATGTATAATGGAGGTGTGATGAAAGTTTAGTGTATGGGTAATACTGTGGCATATACACCACTCTGCAGGACTGCATGATTGTACCCCACCCCCATGTGACCTGGCAGAACTACATGTAGCACTTGTGGAAGAGTGGAACACATTGCCTCAGAACAACATCATGAGGCTAGTGAGGAGCATGAGAAGTCGCTGTCAAGCTGTCATTGCGGCAAATGGTGGAAACACCTGCTACTGACATTGTCAATTTTTGTTATTGTGGGCTGTCCCTGTTATGGTCTTAAGTTTATGGGGTAATAAATATTAAAGTAATCACAGAGCTGCTGGAGGTTAGAGACTTTGGCATCCTTTACTAATGCAGCCCCAAACTCCCCATTGCCAGCAGCATTTATGCAGGCCCAAACCACGACACTCCCACCACCATGCTTGACTGTAGGCAAGACACACTTATCTTTGTACTCCTCACCTGGTTGCCACCACACATGCTTGACACCAAATAAGTTTATTTTGGTCTCATCAGACCACAGGACATGGTTCCAGTAATCCATGTCATTAATCTGCTTGTCTTCGGCAAACTGTTTGCGGGCATTCTTGTGCAAAAAGAAGGCTTCCTTCTGAAACGATAGCCAGGCAGACCAATTTAATACAGTGGGGCATTAAAGTGCCATGGCTTATACATTGATTTTGGCAAAACTTGGTATTGGGTGCGGCTTGCTTAAATGGGGTGAACCATCTAAAAACATGAAAACACATTCGCTAATAGAATAATTCAGTGCACAAAAAGACGACATCCCCACATGATTAGTTGAATGTAAATGTACAACAAACAGTTTGAAAAGCAACAAAAAGGAAAGATAGATCAGTGATTATGTTCTGTCACTTAAATGGCACTGCTGCATCCAGCATCTCTTAAACTTTTTCAGCCCTTTGCTAAATTACATTACATCTTAGTATACAATACACTCAATTTAACAGACATAACTGAAACAAACGTTTATTGTTGGCTGGGAAAAGATGAGTTTTTAATTTTCGGTTGAAAGACTGGGGTGGCACATCTTAGAGTTTTAAAACATAAATGAGCATTTTCTGTGGCTTATTGAATGGGGTGGCCTATCATTGGGGAAATATGGTACTCACTTTTATGAGATACTGTAAATGAAGCAAACTCACATACACATATTTTGCCATTAAAACCATTCAGATTCAGAAATGGGGTTTCATTCTTTTATGCATTCTTCCTAATAGCTGTGTAAATACTTTTACACAATGTCTGCAAATTTCCCATTTGAGACAATACATCCTATTTGACTTTTTTTGGTCAAAAGATCCACATTTAGAATATGTTCTAAAGGCGCTTTCACATTTATCTTTTTTGTAATGGACCTACTGAACTTTCATTTTATTTTAATTAATCTGACAGGTTAAACCCTCCACTTGTACTAGAAAACAGAACTATGGTAGAAAATCACTATGATTTGAGGAAGACCTTTAGTTCATGTTGCTGTTATAATATCAGCATGTACTTAACACTTACCTCCTTACAGATATGTTCAAAATCTTGTTCTTTTTGCAAAAGCAGTTGCTAATAATAGCAGATGTGCATTAGTGAAGCATTTGATTTTGTCACATGCATCGCAGAACACTTTTTGCAATTAAGATTAGGCATCAGTTGGCTTGGCAACTGACACATAATTAACCAATAGATCTTCAATATAGCATGAAAATATCAGATTGATCGACCTGAATTTACACAATAGTGTAAGAAAGCATATTAAACGAACATATAATAAATAGATTGTTTTTAGTAGTAATGAGAGTAAACATAAAAGTAACAAAACGTGTATCAGGGTCAAATTCCTGACTTATCAAAGGCCAACCACATGTGTGACAGACCGTGTGATTTATTATATATGTTTACTTGCAACATTCCCACTGTAGCTGTAGTTCAAAACTAAAGCACTTAACAGGACACTAAACATTTCTTTGCTGAGTATATTGTGAATATTATATTTTTACTTATTATTCTTTTAAACTGAAAACTCTATAATACTAACCTACTATGTTCTTTCTTATTGATTGAATGATTGATTGATTGATTGAACCAATTGCTTTTCATTCAAACATTCATTCATTCACTCGTTCATTTATCCATTCATTCATTCATTACCAATTCTCTGTAAAGCTTTTCCAGTAGGCGCTTTTACAAAACAAAACAAAAACCCCAAAAACAAATGCAATGTGAGCAGAGCATGAGGAGGTTAATTGTATTCTATGGTATAATTTTATGTTGAGAAGCAGCCCAACAATAAATACTGTGGCCAAGTTTTTTTTCATGACCATGTGTGGTACATCCTCTCCTGGGAGTGATTAGACACACGGACAAATGGAATTTCTACCATAAAAAGAAGGGTCATTTGTCCATGTACCTCAGTAGCAGTGGGGAAGGAGTAGTTGGCTACAGTCAACTTTCCTGCATGGTGAGAGGGCAGGCACCTCAACACTGTGCAGAGCGTTGATCACACAGAGTAGGAGAATTTTCCCTTACAACTTGAATATAATACTGAAATATCTCTACAGTTTTTCTTCACATTGTCCTGCCAAACCAACATGACGTCTCAAAAAGTGAGCTATTGATTTTATTTTTTGTGCCATCTCTAAAAAAGGCACTGAATGCACTGAAAATCTATTCTTTTTCATACCTGTGACTTCTCTTTTTCAGATCACAGTCTAACACTGAACGCTGGCTTTTCTCAAGCTCTATTCTAAAAGCAGTGTATCCAGACTCAACATTGTTAGTGAAAGGAAAAGCTGAGGGTAGCCAAAGGTTGTGTCTGATTGATGCTGACTGGTACAACAGAAATGCAGCCACCAGGAATAACAGCAAATGATACAAACGCACAGAACGATGATGTAATTTCCCAAGGAAAATCTGCTGTGGAAAGGTCCATCGCTTTTTTTTTTTTCAAACCAATTACAGGCAGGCAAAAATAGCCTCATTCTGTCCTTGTCTAAAGTTTGTCAATAGAAACCCATCGGCAGGAAATCAGGTCATTAAAAGGAGAAGAATACACAGCAGAATGTCACACATTGGCCTTGGTTTCTGTCCCAAAGCCCACCGCTGTCAATCAAAAGCAGAAATCATACTAACCCGAGTTATAGCTCAGCACTACCATTCAGTACAACTTCAGTCCATCAGTGGAAACAGCCACTGACAACTTTGGATATGAATGCAACTTTTTTTTTAATGATTACATTCCTGTAGACTTTTTGCCAAATACTGTCTAAGAATGTGTGCAATGTGCATTGACCAACTGTCTGCTTACAGACACAGAGTCAAATACAAGCATGTGAGAGAGAGCTAGACTAGGACAAAGACAAGGAGAGAAATTCGGTTCTTTATTCTATTCAAACACTATACACTATACTCAGACAGTATACTTCCTAATGACTCCTTCTTTACCTTATGCCTCTTTTTTATCATCTTAGTAGGCACTGTTCTGGTTTTAATGTTCAAGATTAAAAGTGGGCGAGCGGTGGTGTGATGTGGTTAATTTGCCACCTCACAGTAAGAAGGTCCTGTGTTCGATCTCCTGGTTGGTCACAGGTGCCTTTCTGTGTGGAGTTTACAAGCTCTCCCTCTGTAGGCATGGCTCTCCTCCAGGTGCTCCTTGTGAGCTGGTGGAGTGGTTCCAGCTTCCCCACAACCCCAAATGGATAAGCGGCTTGCAGAAAGAATGAAGGATTAAAGGTGTGCACTCTTTAAAAAAGGAGCTCTTTAGTAAAGGCTAGAGATTACACCGACCCAATGCCAGGTATCTGTACTGGGATGACAGAAAATGCTAAATTGAATGTTGGATGGAAAAAAAGAATGAATTGGATCCAATCCTGTAATAAATCTAACCTGAAATGGCCCATGATTACACTGTGTGATGTCCTGTTGGCAGCTGTGTATTCTCCTCTATTTTATTTTATGTGAATTAGCTGAGTAGTTTGAGCAAGATAGTCTAAGCCAAGTAATTACAGTTTGTTTTTGTTCGCTAACAAGCATTTGTCCAATCTGTGGTCACATTTTCAAAACTCTAAATACAATCAGCAAAACATTGGTCTGTTGTGATCTTTCCATTAACACATTTCATGTCATTTTCACACGATATGCAGTCAGTGAACACATTTCCAATATGCTTACATTTTCTTAACAAACAATTTACACCTAAAAACAAAATCATGGCTCATTTTTGTCTTATTTACAAATGTGTACACATGGCATAGCACAATAGAAGACCCAATATTCCAAACATAACATACAGTATAAAACCACTACTTCTCTAATGAGATCAGCTCAAAACAATAGTAAAACAACTGATATTAAACTGATGTCTGAGTAACTTTTGGGACTGATGTTCGGTGTAGAAACAGAACAAGACAAATAATGCCTTGGGCAAAGGAAAGGAAGAGTTGGCTGAGGGAGACTAAAGGGCCTGGAGAGAGGAACAGAGTGAAGGATAAGTGCAGGTGGAGTGGGATGGGGAGTGGAGTCAGAGACTGAGACAGCTGGCCCAGGTAGAGGAGCTGGCTCAGGTAGAGAAGCTGGCTCAGGGAGAGAAGCTGTATTTAAAGGGTTCCAAGAGCAGTCGTAAGTGATCAAATATGCGCCACCGTCATTGACCATGTGATCAACCATGATTTGTCTCTAGGAGAAGCTGGTGAGAGAGTGCAGCCCAATCTCAGGAGATCGATGGTGCCTCCATTATTCCCATCTTTAACCAAACCAACAGATAAGTAATACATTTCACATGGACTTCCTCTGTCCTCACTTGCCATTTCTCAAGTAAGGCCACTAGTCCTAATGCTAATTTATATGTTCAATGTTTGCACCATCTTCATCCTTCTGGGGGAAGGGGAAAAATCCTCAACGTTTATCAAAAACTTGCAATTGTTGCCATTGCATAATGCAATAAAACTATATGAGTTTCAGACCAGAATTGTGGAAGATCACGAAATATTCAACAATGTGGACAGCATCAGCTTGACAAACATTGCTCGGTCTCTGTCCAAACACAAGTTTGAATCAAACAACCCTACACTGTTCCCTGTGAAAGGAACAGTAAGCGGATCAAGGAACTATGGCAACAGTATGTCCAGGTATGGTGTATTTTCAATGTCCAGTTCTGTGAGCTGTTCACTTTGCAAGTATACATACAGGTTGCAGTCCATTACGGTATAATGTACTGAATTTACATAAAGTGTGTTTGGTTTTCTTTCAGAGAGCCAAGGAGTTGGAGGCTAATGAAAACCCATGTGACTTTATCTATGTAGATGAGGCAAGGTTCAATCTGGCCAGAAGGCTTCAATGAGGATGAAATATAATCGGAAAAAGGGCCACAGTGGAGGTGCCATTTCAAAGAGTAGAGAGCATCACAGTGTGTGCTGCAATCCCGAGTATTGGATCGGTTCTTCATAGATGCCAGGTTTGGCCCTACAATACTGAGCGCCTCCTTATATTTCTGTATGACCTCCACCAACACCTGGTCTCAGAGGCAGAGGGAGCAGGTGAGAGGAACCATGAGGACTTTTGTGATCACTTGGGACACTGTTGCTTTCCACCACTCGCAAGTCGTTACAATGGCGTTTCAAAACGTAACCCGTCTCCTTCCTCCCTACTCGCCTTCGCTTAATCCCATAGAGGAATTCTTTTCTGTGTGGAGGTGGAAAGTTTATGGTCATCAGCTTCATGACCAAATGTCCCTACTTGACTGTAGGGATATAACAGCTGAAGACTTCCAGGGGTGGATCCAACACTGCAAGTGGCTTTATCCCTGGTGTAGTGCAGGTGTGATGGCGATGAAAGCATGTGGCCTAACCCTGAAGATCGGAGAGATTAGTTGAATACATGTTTGGTTTGGTTTTTGTGCGTGTGTGCATTTAAACTTTCTGGCATTCAACTCTGACACAATAAATGTGAAGAACTGAAATGAAACAAATGGTGGTGTGTTTTGAATGTGGACAGCTATTCAACCTCACACCATAAATCTTAATGCAGTTTTTGCAATGGCAGCAATCGCTAGTGATTTGAAAGTTGCCACACTTTGATTTGACTGTGTTAACCTTGTGAATTTAAAGCATGCGCTATTCTTTGACAGAATTCTTTCATTTTGAGTCAGATTTACAAAAATAGGTATTGTATTTTGAAATGAAGAGTTATTATTTAGTTAACAAAATGTGTTTTTAAGAAAAATCATAACAATTTGGCCAATTGTGTGATGTAGGTGTGATGCACACACACGCACACGCACACGCACACACACACACACACACACACACACACACACACACACACACACACATAGTGGGCAATGGTGCCTTAGTTGTTAGGATATAGCTCTTGGGATTGGAATGTCACAGGTTCAAGTTCCAGCCCAGAAACCACTGAGGTATTCTTGAGCAAGACACCATCCCGCTACACTGCTCCCCAGGCACAGTTAATAGTTTCCCACTGCTCAATGTGTGCATGTGTGATGGGTTAAATGCAGAGACCACATTTCATTGTGGTGCACTTCCAACAGGTGCACCCATTTCTGATGTGTGTGGTGTTCTGCTGAGCACACACAGCTTTCCGTAGAAAAGCACAGCCAGGAGAATGGGACACTTTGGAGCAGCCACACCATGACCAATGTCAAGTGTGCCCTCCCACACTGGACTGTGGATCTGTGTTTTTCAAAATGAGGAAGCTCATTCAAAAACTGGAGTAGTGTTTGTGATCCAACTTATCATCGAACATCAGTACCTGACCTCTCTAATGCTATTAAATTAAACATAATCAAACCCTCCCAACAAGCTTCTATTCCATTACATAGCCTTGCCAGAAGAACTGAGGTTGTTTCTACAAAATACTCTTTTGTAGTACAATACCCTTAAGGAGAAAGCTGGATGAGCAGGTGCCAATAGACTTATATTTGTTTTGACTGTCTGACACAAATATAAATGCATAGTAAGATATATTTCTAACTTAATTAATTTATAGTACAGCTTATGAGGCTGAATTCCAGTCATTTAATTGAATTTTCATCAGCCTGTGTCATAAACTGTGTGATAACATCAAATTGAAAACAGTAATATGACACGGACATTGCGATTGTTTAATCGGAATAAATTTAATTAGTTATGAAATGAACGAAAGCGTGCTGTTGAAGAGCCGTAAGGCATCAAACATTCAGAGCAGCAGGATGTGCGCTTGCTCTCACTGCCAGGTGTTTACTTTGCTCCTGCTGTTTAGGGCCCTTCAGTTCCCTCTCAAAAACCCAAAGCTCCACCTGGCCGTTTCTCTCTCTCTCTCTCTCTCTTTCTCTGTCTCTCTCTCTCTCTCACACACACACACACACACACACACACCTCAAACCCTATATGTAACTACGGAATCATTCAAATTATTGGAATCAATTCACTGAAAGAATTATTAATGATGACATAATATGGTATCATGATAATTATATTGTGAATGGTCAAGTACTGCCAGGTTCTTCAACAAATGATATATATAACATTAAATCTAAAATATTTAACATGGTTATGGTAAATTATGCCATATAATGTCACAATAACATCTGTCAGTGTTGTTAACACAAAGAGAAAATAATAAGGCCGGTTTAACTGGATTTTGTGCGTTTCATTGGCCTTTGATATTATTTCTGACAGTATTTTTAATGACACGCTACAAAGACTTTAAACTTCTTCAGACATTTGTCTATTCCACAAAAGCCTTCATAAATAACATATTATGTAAAATATAACAATACACTGTGTACTGAAGTCCACAAATCTAGAATCAGAAAATAGCAGCACTTGCAAAAAAAACCTCAAATATTTTGAAGCAAGGAAGCTATTCATGTTGTATGGGACGTACGTGGGATGTACTTTATTTTTCCAGCAAAATGTTGTTGAATAAATGGTTTTAAGAAAGCTATTCTTATCATTTTGTTTAAGCATACCACCTTTATCTACAGGCACAATAGTAAACGGGTGTGAAATGATTGATTGTTCAAATATGTTGAAAATATAATTTTTTTTCTCTTTTACAGAAATGTACATGTGTACAGATTACATATGCTACTGTCAGCCACAGAACTTCTGAGTACAATAATTCAGGCAGAAATGAGAGGATTGCTCACAAATGAGACACATATATGTGGCCAATAACGTGGTTACTGAGTGCACATCATACAAGCCTAATTTAAATATAGCACAGATAGATCAAAAGCAGTATGTCCTGCTTGGCACTGACTGATGTATCCAATTTATAGGCAGTCAGAAAAAAGAAAGAAAAAGGTTTATTCTTCCCATTCCAGCAAGAAAGAAACTTCAAAACATGCCTGTGCTAGAGAAGGTCTGGCAACCATTCAGACAAAAACATTAGATCACGCTGGCAGCCGCACCAACTTTACCTTGATTTTTGAAATCAATAGACATAAAAATGCTACTTTCAGCAGCCAAGAAAATGTTTAACTTTACCTTAAAGTAGACCAATGAAGCCTGGAAAAGCCTAATCAGATTTTGGGGGAGATAGTAATTAAATGACTTTGTAGAACCTGAGGAAAAGGTCATTGTGTGATGAATATCAGTCTCATCATCACACAGAGCAGCAGCACATCTCATTATTAGCACAAATTGACTCAGACCGTATCTGTGGAATTACACAGCACTAAGCTCTGGTAAAAGTGCATTTCACACATATGCTACTGCGCGGACACAAGAATCAATGCATTCAATAAACTACTGTTATAGATACTTAAATAAAATATTTATGACCAGAACTGTGTTCAAAGGTTTCAAAAAATATTTGAGAAGCTGATAAACCACCTAAACAGCATGTGGTGCTGCAGATCACTCCTTACTAACTGAAAAAGCTGTGTAGCATCAAGAATGATGATATCATCAAATTAGTACCCTCTCAAATCTGCTCAACTCTTGAGGCTGATATTCGTCTGAGGAACCACAAGGAATAAATAATTCCACTGTGCTATTTTTAACAACATTTAACAACTTCTTATTTCCAAAGTATTTGATGTAATTGCCTGGCATGGAATAAAATAGCACAGAATTAGTATGACATATAAGACAAAGTCATTTCAAAGCAATTTGACAGAATAGAAGTTTGTTTGTGAATATATACATTTCTATTGCTCTTAAATTGCTGAATGATCATTAAGCTTCATTTTACAAAATAAAAGATCATGAAAGTCTTTTTCTAGCTTGTTCTACAGCTTCTCAGTCATTAAGCTAAGGAACCTGTTCGCATTTTATTAAAAATATTCTTCACATTAATTATTTCCTATATCGCATTGTCCTATTGGGTGGGTAGAGTAATGAAACCATGATTTATGAGACCATGTGTCTTAAAAGTTGCATCAGGGTAAGAATGTTCTCTGAAGCACACGAACACAAAAAAGTGTACATTAATGTCGTTGAAGTGGCAAAGTGCAAGCAATAGGCAGAGGGAGCAGTCGCATCTAGCCATGGTGTTTGTTATCGCACTCGTTTTGTGTGCAGTAATTGGTGCATGGCTGTGTTTCTGCTGAGATTGCTATCTAATGGAGATGCAGCAGCCAGAGAGGATGAGGAGGACACTGCCTTTGAGAATAGCCCATGAATCTATTCCTCCGCCTGGACATTTGTAAGAGTCATTAAGTGCCTTTAAATGAGGTCGTTAAAACGGATGAAATGAGGCAGTATATTTGAGTGCGGCCTCTGCAACATAGTGACCGTTCTTCAATGTTACACTCTTGCATGTGCCATCAATCTTAGGCCACGGGAGGCGAACGCCCAGCAGCTGCAATGCACAGGGCAAAGGTCAAAGAAATAAAATGCACATGAGCAGCCTCATTATCTTACAATAACTCCACAGTGGAAATATTTGTTTCAATAACAGTGCAATTGAGGCAGGCACATGCAGTATGCTAACACTACATTAAGTGGCTGGGCATACTCACATTTCTCTTTATAGTGAAAAACAACGAGTATGGGAATCACTCCAAGAACTAAGAACTTTTTTGAAAACCTGTGATATACTGAAATGTATTACATTTGATTGCTAATTTTCTTATTTTTTTTAATAATAAATCATTTTAAGTTTTTTTATAGTAAATTCAGCACTTTTATTAAAACAAATATAATTATGAGACAGACAAAACCAACCAAAAAATAAATAATAAAAATATTTTTTAATTTAGCAGGTGCTTTTATTTAAAATGGTAAGTCCAGCCCAAATACATTTGCTGACTATTTACTGGAAAGGCAATCAAACATCATTGTGTTACCCACTATGCTGTTACCTAATATGTCATAGGAACAATAGAACAATCCCAGAATACTTTACTCACTATCTATACTAGTGATGGGAATGCCAAATCTTTTATTTTTTAAGAATTCCAGCTTGGCTCACTAAATAGAGCCAGGACTTTCAGCTCCCAAGAGGCTCCTCAGATTTTTTGTTGCTAAAATTATTTAGTTAGTTGGATTATTATACTCAACATGAAGTGCTAGTGTTTAGAAGCAGTAGTATAAATAGAAATACTGTACTGTATCCTTGCTTTCAATGCTGAGGCTCTGAACTTCCAGGTTAGTAGCTCTGCCCATAATTTGGGTTTCATATAGGACATAGATTGATCACTCAAATCACATTGACTCCTCACTACACAAGTTGCAGAAAAGTTAATACATGTGTTTTTAAGCAGAAGACAGAACTACTGTAATGTTCTGCGGTCAGGCAGCTCCAAAGCAATCAACACCCAGCAGTACCAGCAAACATCATGTAGTTGACCAATAACATGCAGCTTAAACAGGAAAAAATAGAAGAAAAAAGACAGTAGTCGGCTCTGAACATTCACTTTAAAGAGGCAGCTCTGTGAGTTGTTTCATTTGCGACCAACACATCACTAATCGATACTGTTTTTCTTGAGAAATATCACGATACTGTACTGTATTGACTGTATTTTTTGTCCCACCCATTACACCTTGCTAAAAATATATCACAACCTGCTGCTACCCTTGTCAGGGCTATGAAGATAATCCAATATTTACCCTCAGTCAGTCTGAGCTTCCACTCTATGACAATGACCCTGCTGTAGCCCAGCAAGGTGATAGCCCTGCAGGGCTGGAGGATCGATAAAAGCTGGCACGCTCGCTAGGGACCTGAGGTAACAGGAGTAGTGTGTGTGTGTGTGAGGCAAGACTGCACAGACTTCCTCAAGCCATTCAGCATCTTGACATGTCTTGTTCACTCAAAAAACAGACCATGAACTTTTTTCAGATGGGGCTAGATAGGAGGCAGCTACTAGAAACTGCTGTTGGGTGCTTTGCTAGCAAAGATAGGACCCGAAAGCAAGGTCAGCACTGATGTAGAGGACTGGAAAACTTTTGAATGTAAAATTAAATCAGGTGCTTCAGGAATGTTACTAGCCACATAATACAACTAGTACATTCTCTATGGCAAATAATTGGGGTCTCACACACACACACACACACACACACACACACACACACACGAAATTATGGACTGAATAGCAAAGAGAATCAAAAGCTGTGTCATATCTTGTAACAAATCGAGTCTGAAATGGTACATTCACAAGAGTCAGGAATCTTTTTATTTATATGTACATGTCTGTGTAATGTCAGTTTGTTTTAGATTATGTGTTATTACTGAAACTGAGCATGAAAAGTCAAGTCAATTTTATTTGTATAGCTGTTTTGACAGCAGACGTTCTCACATAGCAGCTTTACGGAATCTGGGTCAGAGTCTCTGGAGGAAGAAACCTTAGGAGGAACCAACACTCAGAAAGGGAATCTATCCTTATCTAGTCAACACTGGATAACAACAACAACAATGCAAAGAAAGTGAAAGGTAGGTGATCCCTTTATCTCTGTAAAGACACATGACAAGAAATACACAGTGTTTTGTCTTTAAATTTGATTTATTTGATTGAAAATTGAGGAATTGAGGAATACTACTTAAAGTAAGGTATACATAAGGGGAAGTACTGGTATATATTGGCAGTGCAATAATTTAAGGTTTAGAGCTTCCCAGCACAAGCTTGTCTGTGTAGCAATGCAATAAACATATCAATAAAGCCATTTCTCTGCTGCATCCGAAACTTTTCTCTAAAAAAAGGTCTCGTAACCTCAAGCCAAAGGCAAAACTTTTTGCAACCACTGTAAATAATTAATCACATCAGTGCGCACTTGCACATTACATAAACATGGTGTTGATTGAGTGTGCTCGGGTGCAGTTTGTAAACAGCATGTTTGTACTGGTCGTCTCCGTTGTGCTGTGGAGAGGAGATACTGAAACGGCTGGAACATAGTAAACAGTCTTTAACCAAGTCCCAGGCCTGTACTCCCAGCTATCTCTCAATGATCAGCTCAGGGAAGGCTCAGCGAAAAAAAAACATTCATCCTGTACAGCACATCATAATCCATCTCATTTATTACAGGAGTATTCTGCTCACAAAAGCAACCAAGTACTGGTCACATGTTACCCTACATGAGACAAATTTAAATGATCTGAATAAAAACAACCATTGGCCTCCCTTTCCCATCACAATATATAAATATTAATGCCTTTTGCTTTACGAAGAATAAATCAAAAAAGCAGGGAAAGAATTATCTTGTAATGATACCTCAGCCTCGTTCTTGAAGGGCACAGACAGTGGGGCTTCTGTGGGACAAAAACAAAAAGCAAAAGGGGCTGGACTTCAGCACTTTCCAGCTCTTCATACTGAAACACATAACGTCCTACACTTCTGAGTACTGAAATACTCATTAGCAGTCATCATGAGAGTGAAAATTCTATTAATGTTCCATTGTTTTGCAGGACTTTATTGATTTTTTAATTAAAGAGATAGCAGATATCTCTTCTTTTTAGCGGTTTTATATATATAACCACTCAGACTATCTAATCTGTAATTAAATTTCTTTTTAGCTTAATTAGTCATGGATTTTGCCCTTTGATAATGACATACTGAGGCTCAGGTACCATGGACAATTCCTAACATTGTCCATCATTATAAAAGATCAGCCTAAATAAAAATGTATTAAGCTTTAGAAAGTTTGAGTTCTATTTCTATTACTTTTGTTAAATTTACTCAAAATGAAAAAGAAGGGCTGGCATGAGATCAAAGCTTCAGTGCAGGAAAAGTTTTATTTTCTTTTTAGCAGAAAACCCATAAGCATTCCAACTGTCTTTTCCAGAGATATGGGTTATTATCCTCAATACAGAGCTTAAATCATTGATATGAGACGTATAGCTCAACTATTTCAGCAGTGAAGCCTTCCAAAATAGCCAAGACCAAAAAAGCACTATCTGTCTAATGTTAAAATATATCAAAAACATAAGAATTCAGGAAATACATTTTTTCACAGCACTGTAAGTTCAGAAAACAGTGCATATTGAATCTGTTCTATCTACAGTCAACTCCAAAGTTATTGGTACTCTTTATGAGTATAAGCCAAAATCCACATATTAAATACACCACACATGCAGTGAGTAATATTTCAGATGTAAATGGGTAGGCATTATTTGTAGAGGTATCTTGGACCACTCCTCCATCCAGAACATTTTCAGTTCCTTCCAATTGTTCAGTCTTGAGTTTGAACTGCCTTCTTCAATACAACCTATGGGATTTAAACTGGACTGAAATCTGAAGACTAAGGGCCAATAATTCAGTTTTCCCAGAAACATTTTTGTGAATTTTTTATATGTTTGGGGTCATCATTTTACTAAAAGGTCTACCACTGCCAAGTATCAGCCTTTAGGCAAAAACAAACAGATTTTTGTCTTAAATCAGATGTTTTTCTTCATATTCAGCCCCTTTTTGCCAGATATGAAGATGTCTGCATGTATTTACTGTATCCCATCAGACCACACCACGAAATTCCATTTACAATTCCAATGACATTTTATAGCTTGCTCTTAACACAGGCCTCTTTGTGCAGCTTTTGCTCATGGAGTTATCATCTAAAAGTGGATTTCGAAAAACCTCTCACAAAAACCTCTTTTTCATCTTTGCTTTTGTTATTATCACTAAAGCCTAAAGCAGTGACATGCACACAATAAGTACATAAACTTTAATAAGAGTTTGGAAAATGGGTTAAAAAAAAGAATTCTGATGTTTTTGGCACATAAACCCACAAGAAGACAAGAAGTAGGACATTTTACAGATTCTGGGATAAAAGGCAAAGACCTTATATGCAATTTCAAGTGCAATGACTCCATAACTTCCATATTAGTTTCACAGCAGATCACTGAAACTGAAAAAAGATTAAAAACTGAAAATTAAGAGAAGATAATAAACCTGAGGAGCAAATCCACACAATCCTTTATTCTGAAGATGAAGATTCACTGTGCAAGAGACAAAGAGCATAACGATGATGCTGCCCTTCAAACAGCAACAATATAGCTTTTACAAAGTGTATAATAATAAAGCAATTTTCTCACAGACAGTAAGTGCAGCACAATAGAAAAAAAAAGCCCTCCCCCAATAATATATCACCAAAAGTGATAAGAAATGATGGGTCAGCACCCTTATTGAAAAACAAAAATGTGTTGTGCTCTCTAATGCACTCACTCCATCTCGCAAAGGCATGATAAAATATTTCTGCATCGTGAGCTCAATTACATTCTGACCTTGAAACATAGATTCTAGCGTTCTAGATTACACACCGATGAAAAGAAGATGTGCAACAGTTAGCATCGGTGCATGAATGCATGGAGCACTATGTATGAGAGCAAACTGACACACAATTAAATCCCCCTGAGAGGCCACAGGCTGTTTGCTTTCCTAGAGCCACAAACAGAGACATGACTCATGAGTTTGGCTGACGTTTATGGTGCAGAATAATGTTAGCAGTAATGGATCAAATGAGCAGAGGAAGTTGTGAGAGGTAAAGTTAAGATGCACTGCATGGTTCATGTATGTGGGTGCATGCTTTTGCATGTTGGGCCTATCATTATGTGTATCTGGTGGCGCACTGAGGTTTGTTTTGATAATATTGCATTCTAGAGACCCCCGTGGCAGCGAATCACAAACAAGATACTTGGAGGTGCTCCACATGCCGCCTGGGGCAACGCTGGCAGAAAACACAGACTTATCAGTCCTATCCCATTCAAGCACTCCTGAGTGTAAACACACCATCAAACTTCATTGTCTTTACAAAGAGACACTCGGAAACAACAGACTGCTTGAGTGAGAGCAAACCTGTCAGCGTGAGGGTTGGGTGCACATGTGAAATATACAGTGCAATTATACCCACATAAAGCACTCTGTGTGGACCTATAGTCTCTATAGACGAGTAGAAATGATTATATTATCATACATTAAGAATGAAAACATTTATTCCTTCTGCTTTGTGATTTCAACTGGGATACAAGCTTTTCCTATGCCACTGACAACAGCGCTATACAGACTAGCTTTTATTCTAATGAGAAACTAATGCAGACATGCAACAATTTGTAACTGGGAGTATGAGTCCAACCACAAACGCAAGCATGATTGGGCTACCAAGAAAAATCTGCATTTTAAGGCCCATCTTTTATTTATGTGTATGTTATTCAAATGGAAGTCCACAGTTCCCCCTGAAAACCCAACACAGCTGAACAGTGTATATGCTAAACAGTGATAAAGACAGCTATACAGATAGAGGCTGAGGGAGAGAGAGAGGGGGAGAGAGAGAGAGAGAGAGAGAGAGAGAGAGAGAGAGAGAGAGAGAGAGAGAGAGAGAG
>JBBIGC010000152.1:6897216-6907227 GCA_037576955.1 Lepidarchus adonis | reverse complement strand
CAAAACTGCACTGACACCCCAGGCAACAGAATTACCATGCTGCTTGCCTAACTGTCAGGACAGGACAAAAAAAAAAACAAAAACAAAAAAAAAAAACTTCAGGGAAATTGATCTGGTCAGTCAAGTAACAACTCCCAAAACAGGAATGGTTTTACAGGTGGAGGCCACTGACATTTTCTCATCTTTTTATGTTTCTGCATAGGTCAGTCTTAAATAGTCTGTAAATCTGTAAATTAAAGAATCTGTAAATTATGTAAAAGTTGTTAACACAAAGTTTTAATGTGGTTGAGCAGTTTACACAATTACTTGTCTTATTTCAAAACTAGATCTTCATAGGGGAGATTCAATATTACATTGATTATTTTAGACAACGATTTTGTATTTTTCGATACATTAAAACAGCGACTCAATATTGGGATCTGCATGCAGTCTGCTACATTTCTATCAACTCACACATGCTAACAAATGATCATTTTAAACACAACAGTTTAGTTATAAGCAAAAACAGACTCTTAATAAACTTCATAAGCATATACTGGTGTATATTGGTATATATGCTGTTCCAAGCTATAGGCTTTAACCAATGCCACCTCTATAATCAGAGACTCCTTTATTCTTATGTATTATTGCTGTCTAGTGTCCATGAGAAAGGCAAGAGTTCTCCTTCTGAGTCAAGGTTACTTCCTTTAACCAAAAGAGTTTTTCTTTGCTCCTGCTGCCCTCGGCTTGCCCGTTAGAGACTCAGACCCAGCTCTAGTAAATAGGCTTTGTGACAATGTCAGCTTGACTTTAAATTTGTAGGTTCAAACTGAAAAAACTAAAATTGTATTTATTTTAAAAGGATATTTTTGAATCATAAGACTTGAGACTGAACCGAGTGTGGTGAATTAAGGGTGAATTTCAGCTGCATCGACATGTGACTCGAGTGCAATTAGACTCTAAGTCCTGATATCTACATTAAACCTGGAGAAAACAAAGCAGTGTCTGAGATTAACAGCCCTGTGAGACGTACATTTCAGGGCTTGCGGTCTTGGAGTGAGTGTCCAGGAGGTGCTAATCAGGGTGCCGCTTACATAACAGTCATTGAACTGTGGTCAGTGAAGGAAAATTACCTCTTGGCCTTGGTCCCACAAGACAGCAATAACCAGCCTTATAGCGAGTCCCTCGACCCTTTTATCCATTCAGAGGGAGTGAAGTCTTACAACTGGACACAAATTTGCCTGTGTGCTAGAGGTTATAACCTTTGACATAAATCAGTTAACCCTCTCCCCGATCGGCCCTGGTGGTGATGCTGAGAAGTGGTGACATTATTCTGATGGCTCTAGAGATTCAGCGGTCTTTTCTTGATGTGGTGCATGAAGGCCTCATGCTATCAGGTATTACATCTCTGCCACTCAGAGACAACGGATGAGCAATCCAATTTCACACAGGCATGAATACAGCCGGCCCTGCAAACGCTGTCAATGAGCAACTGCTCTTACAACCAAAGATGAAAGATATGTGAGAAAGAAGAGAAAACGAAAGAGAAGAGAGAGAGAGACAGAGAGAGAGAGCGAGAGCGAGAGAGACAGAGAGAGAGTGAGAGAGAGGCGTACCAGCTTCTTATATGGCACATCTCTTACTTCCACTACACTGGCAGTGAAGAGGAACAAGCTCTTCCTGACACTCGGCTATAGCTCTTACTGCAGTGACTTTGTAATTCGTTTAGCAGGGGGCTCGGGCACGACTGCCTACTGTCATGTAAATAGGGATCTCTCCTTTCTCAGTCTCTCTATCTGCCTCACACTCTGTCTCTCCCCTCAGGGACTGTCCCGCTCCTAAACATATGTTAGCTAGCGCTTCAGTCTGAGCCCCAACTTGAGTCCTCCACTTTCCCCATTCAGGTTCTGCAAAGTCATTGTGGCGACAGGAGCGTCTCCATGTCTCACTAAGGCGCTCTGTCTTCAGTATTGTATTACTCAGCTGCCGAATAACAAGCTCCCAGATTCAACTGTGTTTTTTTTCCTTGAAAAATAGCTTTGATACACAATAGACGCCCACACTGAACTTCTTGCCTTCAAACTGCTGGTTCTGTGGTGCTCCATCGTCCATCGTGTTACATGCTGTGCACTTTATTATGTGCAAAGGTTTTCTCGATTTAAATCCTAGAAGGCTATGGTGGACCTTCAGCAGGATAGGCACTTCCCACACACTCCCCCTAGGCTTTGACCTTCTCTTCATTGCTGCCTTCCAAATCACTTCTACCATGTTTTATTAAAATCTACACAGATTGCAAAAACAATGGCTGATGTTTCTGGTCCTGCTGCTGTTTTTTGCTCTATCTCTGCCCTTTTCTCACCAAGCTAGGGACATAAGAACAGCACTAATTATTCTTTTGCCTTAGGTGTCATCATATTCTTTATTTGCTTTCTAATTCCAGGTCCATACGTCTATTCATTCATTTTTTTGGGTGAAAACCCTTAAATTTAAAAGTGAACACAAGCAAAGTAAATTTTGACTCGAGGGCAGCTTGGATTTCTACATTGTACAGAGGTTTTAGAAATCAGGCTGACCATTCAAAATTCCACTGCCATGATTGCAATTTAAACAAATGGCAGCAAGACGAGTGGCAGAAAAACTTTTGACAAACAAGAAGGGGGTTAAAGAAAATGCATGGCAGACTACAACCAAAAGACTGAGGAATAAGGGTGAGTACAATGCCTATAGCCATTTTTTATATATAGGTGCATCCTTGTCTATTCATGCCTGGTCTTCTTTATGGAATGGGGTGCACTCATTGTGTGCACATTCTGGTTGCTCTGCTTAGGAGAACAAATAAGAGTTAGTTTCCCCTTAGTTTCTTCTTCCTCTCTGTCTTCTACCCACATTTTGAGAAAAAAATCCAAACAAACAAAACATTGGCTTTTGTGGAAGGTTCTTAATGTTAGACAAAATCTTTTGGCCATATATGAAATTACTTGGGGTTTATAGGTCTTAACAAAACATTATTTTTGTTTGTTTGTTTTTACAAAATGTAGACGTGCCATCTGAGTCAAAATGTAATGATGAAATGAACAGATGAATAAAAATGTACAAAATCACTTACAATAAAATTTGCTGCATTGATTCACATCACGTTCTAAGGTGCTTTTTGTAGACACACGGCTTAGTGCAGACAGTAACAATATAAATTACAAACTAGACACGAAGTGGCAAAGTCGTCCAGAAGTAACAGCTAAACTCCTTGTCCTTGACGAATATGCAGATAAAACATACAAGATTGGGCACAAACTGAAAAGCAATCAAGGCTGTTTGGAGTTGACTATAAACAGAAAAACAGCAGTCAGATCTTTCAAGAGTCGGAAGGTAGACGGTACAGCCAGAAATGCTGATTCATTCATGTGCAAAATGGAAGCCCAGCTGCTGTTTGAAAATTCCATATATCCAGTCCCATGATAGCTGTTGACAGAAGCTAAGGGACGAAATTTTTTGTACAAACAATCCAAAATCCAGCCAGAATTCTTACTTTGCAAGATTGTTGCATTGCAAGTATTGGCATTACTTGTTGACACTTAAATCTTGTGCCACTTTTGAGTGGTTGGTGATAGTTTAACTCTGTTAAAGCAATTACGACAGTCAAGATAACTGAAGTAATATTGCAGAAAACCTCTTGGAAAAGTAATCTGAAGAGACTCTCTGTTACTCTTGACCTCTCTCTCATGCTCTCTCTCTCTCTCTGGTAACATGCAAGGAGTATTTTCATCTGCTATTTCTGTTAAATCAAAGAAATTTACATTGAATATATATAGAATCACATTATTAATAAAATGTATTTAGAATAATCTTACTGTCTAATCATTTTAAAATGATTTTGAATAAAATAAAGATAAGGTGCTAAATCCTAATTAAACAAAGTGTTATGTACACAGGACCATTCGAATGTCATAGTAAATTGTAACTTTATTGATCTTACATTCATATTCAAATAATCAGCCTACACATAAGTCTGAGGCAGAAACATGAAAACCATGATGCTCGGAACAAAATAAAAATAGGGCTCCCAGCTGTCTAAATATTGGTCATGAGAACACCTCAAATGAAGGTCCCCAGCAATGCCACAGCCATCTGCAGCCAGGACAGCATGCACTCTACTGGCGAGGAGGATGGTACTCCCCCCCCCATCACTTAGCATAAGCCTAGCCAATGATCTATCTAGCTGACATTTAAAAATTGGTTGTAAGCATTCCCTCCAAGCATACCAAGCTCTCCAATGATGCTGCCTTAAAGACATGGTGAGGCATCAGACTTAAAAGAAGCACATCTTCACCTTTGTTGGTAGTAGTGTGTAACATAAAGGAATCCAAGCTAATGGGTGAAACTGGGCAACTGAGGAGAAAGCAGGCAACCAACCCCACCACACTTTTTGAGTTTTTGTGAGACATTACCAATGATTTGCACTAAATCTAGATAAACTGGATTAATTAAGCTCTTTTTGTAATAAAGCAAACGGTTAGTGCTCTGAAGTCTAAAGCATTTCAGATTCAGAATATGCTTAGAAATGATAAGTAGCAGTTAGGACCTTGCCATTGTAAACAGAGGGTCGCAAGTCCTGACCCAGGCAACACTGAGGTATTCTTGATAAGGTACCACCTTGTTACACTGCTCCTCAGGCGCTGTTGATAACTGGCTGCTGCTTTACCTGTGAATGGCTTAAATGCAGAGGTCACATTTTGTTGTGATGCACTTTGTGTGATGAGGTGTGTTCACAATTACACATTTTACAATTCACATATTGTAATGGGATTTATTATAATAATGATAAATATAATCATACTGCCCAGCTCTATCCTCTGGTAATTAATGCTGAGCTATCTACCAGTTATACTTAATTGGTTCTATGATTAGCTTTTTCATTCCAATCTTGAGCCCTGCTGACTAAAATACATATGGTTCAGTGCCTTGTTAGTTTGACTTTAGACTTTCTAAGCAGTAGATTATTCAATTGACAGCTCTATGCAAAATGGGATAAATGTGCATGATACTCCTGGGCTCAAATCTAAGGGGATGTGAGAATTTTTTTCAGTTTCATTCTTCACACAGAAGTCTCTGTTCTTAAGGCTTGAGGAGCTCTTCCTTTCTTTCATTATCCATTCAACTCATCAGATAGCCTCAGCCTGCTTAGCAGCACTAAATGGGAAAGGCACATTCCTAACATATGTTGCCAAGGACTTTAGCTCCCAGAGCCACAGAACTCACAGCAGTAAACACAACATACACTGGTCCTCGTTAAAAATGAAAAAAAGAGAAAGTGTTTCCATATGCCATCACACTCCCACTATAGAACCTGCCCATCAACGCTGGAGTCAAGGTACTCAAGCTAAACCCAGATCTCCACATCTACTCACATGTACAAACACACACACAGTGCATAATGAGTTTATAGCTACAAAAATGTGTAGAATACCAATAACCTGCCTGAAGATTTTGATTGAGAATTACCAGAAGCAAAGGCTGCATCACCTTATATTACGCAGGCCTGAGAGTGGGATCATCTTTAATCAGTAAGACATGAAATGACACAGTCAAGGATTACCACAAAAAAGATACTATAGTGGCCCAAAAGAATCATAAAAAGATCAATACGCTGGCAAATTATGTTAAGATTGAACTTCACATTGTTAAATTAAGATGAATTAAGCTGATGAACAGATGAATTAAGCAGCCAGGGTTACCTTAAGCAATGTCCAATATTTTAAGACACACTACTTCTGAAGTCATAATGCTGAGGGAAAATGATTAATTACAGTTTTAGGCAGTAAGTCAACTGTTTTTCATCACAACATATACATTCATCTTCCCACTGATTTTCAAGCAACACATCAGTTAAATTTAAGTGAAAAACAAAACAAAACCTAAAGCACTTGGTTCTGACCTACAAAAAGGTCTTTTAGTACTTCATAAACAACTTATGAATAGAAAATGAAGCTTCAAGGCCATTGCGCTAAAAAAGTGGGAATTGGATTTCTCCCAGGATTAATATTTCATCCACATGACTTTGTGAAGACCTGCTGCCACATGCTTGGCTTTCCCTATTTTCCACCTGGGATCTAAATGGCAGAAAGCAATGAGATGACAACATGGAGGAATGATGACTCAAATGCCAGTGCCACTGTACTTCCCTTTTCCGTCTTCTCCCCGGAGAAAAACAAACGAGCGGAAAATATCAGGCGGAAACGAGAGCGATCTGTATCAACTGATGTATAATCCCCATAGAGTCGAGGACACTATGAATTGACACCCTCATTTACTCCATCTCACAGATTTATAGGAAAGAGTTGGAGCTGGGCACAACAGGGATGATTACATGCCTTTGACCCTCCAACAGCAAAAACAAGGAAAAACTTGAACTTTAGAATGGACAGACCTCTTAAGGGCATCACTTTACTATATACATGGAGGAGCCACTTCATTAAGCACAACTACCTTATATCTACAATTTGTCAGCTTCACTTACCATATAGGTGCACATTCTAGTTCAAAATTACAGACCACAGTCCATCTGGTTCTCTGCATGTCCTGTTAGCAACCTTTACCATGTTCTTCATTGGACAAGGCCCCTTAAGACTAGTGTAGGTATTATTTGGGGGGCTGGATTATGCCCAGCATATCTATGATATTGACATCGCTGACCAGTAATGAAGGGACTAAAAATGATGCTGAGAAACAGATGGGCTACAGTCTGTGCTTGTAAACAACAAAGAGCATCTATATGATCAGTGGAGCAACAAAAGTAGGTAGGAACCTTGTTTCTATTGATTTCTTGGACTTTGTTCTTTAGGAAGCCTCTGGTTCAGTTAACTTGCTGTGTTGTTGACCCTAACATTGTTATCTATTTTTCTGGACTATGGATTTCCTTACTGTACTGACTCCTGCTTGTAATGACGATGAGTGTTTCATTGTCCCATATACAGCAACTGAATGTGTCCTGTGTGGTAGGGTACTGAATTTATGTTTAAAGGTACCGGCTAAAATACATCTGTACTACTGAGTACCAATTCACCCTAAATTAATTAGTGAAAAATTTCACTACCAGAGCACATCTGGTTTAGAGGAAGAAAGAGTGTGAGACTTTGTGATGTCACTCCTGCCATGCGTTGAAGCCCAACAAACACACAAAGCAATGGCAGCTGTGGCAAGCTGAACTAGCTTATTTTTTATTTTTATACAAGAAATATTATGTCAATACCTAAGCATGTAAACCATAAGCAATGATAGTCTAACATTATTGTTTAATACTGTAGTATGTAAATGCTGTGACAGTGATGACCAAGGCACCTTGGGCATCATGTCAGAAACATTTCTACAGGTTATAATTTACATATTTTTAAGGTCTCAAACAACAAACAAACAAATAACCAAAAATAAGGAAATAAGGAAATCCATATCATTTTATGTTTTACTTTAGAGCAGGGGTGCCCACACTTTTTTGGCTTGCAAGCTACATTTAAAATGGCCAAGTCAAAATTATCTACCAACAATTAAAATGCTTTAAAAATGTTTTATATATAAAACATAATTCACAAGTCAGTGTTGTACTATGATTTTGGTTTCTTGGTCCAGCTCCCCCTGATTTTACACCCTTTCTTTAGAAGTAAATAAACTGTTAGCCGCTATCTAGGTGACTTGTTGACTATAGTTTAGCAGTAGTGCGCCCGGTTGACAGAGAATGCACAGTGAGGCTTGTTACAAATTATGAGGCTGGATTGGTTGTACTGTACTTTTCAATCAACTGCCAAATGCCACAGTGGGGATGGATGATTGGCTAATACCCTCGCGGTTCACTTGCTTTTACGCTGCATGCTCTCACATGCGCGATAGTTTATTTTGATAGGATGGCTCTGCGATCGACTAGCAATGCCTTTGCAATCGACTGATAGCTCGCAATCGACGTATTGAGCACCCCTGGTTTAGAGCATGTACCAAAAAAAAGACTAGATAAAATACTACTAGACACTGATGCTGGTTACTAGTAGATACTGGTACTTAGAGATGGGTATCGTCTAGGTTTTATCCTATACCAGTGCCAAACCGGTACTTTTGAAACGGTGCTGCTGCTTAAACGGTGCTTGAACCGATGCTTAAAGAATGGAGAACACAAAATTTGTCCAAAAACCTCTTATGTTTTTATTTTAGCTGTCTCTTTTTTTCTGCAAAATGATAACCAAGTTAGCCTTTTCGGTTGATACAACATACCTCCTTTGGTTGGAAGCAGTGCATAAACAATGGAAAACACAAACTTTGTCCTAAAACCTCTCATGCGTAGCCGTTTTTTTTGCAAAAAGATAATCATATTAGCCTTGTCTGGAGCTATACGGCATCGTTCTTGGCTGATGGCATGCCCAGCACAAGAGAAAACTCTTTCAGAAGGCGTTGATGAGGCTGGGACACACAAGTATTTTTCTGATAGGGCAGATAAATTGGGGAGTGTATCCCTCTTACTCCACCACCAGGCCACAGGGTCTTGTGCAGAGGGAATTCCTGGCAGTCCTTTTTATATTTCAAGCTCCTTCTGTACTTGCTCTGTGATGGAGGGGACTACCAAGCAGGTATAAGTGTGTTGGATAGATCATCCCTGGCAGTGGACATCTCCCTGAATTAAAAAAAATATATATATTTTTAAAAATTGTGTTTTACTTGAAATTTAATTCTTTTTTACTATATATAATAAATAAAACATATTACCAATTTCCCTGAATAAACAGAAACTACAATTAGATTTTTTTCTTCCAGATAAAAAAGAAAAAGTAAAAACATATAGCACACCCTTTATTCAAATATAGTTTACCTATAAACACAGAATTACATATTTACACCAATAATTTAGAAAAGACTTACAAAGCTAAGCACCTATAAACATATTAACTTATACAGTATTATACAGTCTATAAGATACTATTTTTTATGTCAGAGTAATACAACATTTTTCACCTGAATGATGGTGACTCCACTGTTGAAAATGGATGGAGAGCTTTGACTATAAGTTTTGTCGCTGCCCTATGAACTTCGTCCACTTTTTCTTTGGTCATTTTAGCCATTTAGCCAAACAAGAAGACAGCCGCATGTAACTACAACTGTGTTTGCTAGTTCACCTTACATGCATTAATTTAATAACGTGGTTAGCCTACTCAGCGTAAATTACACACGAACAACATTAAGCTTCTCACCCAGAGAAGAACGACTGCTGCTGCCATCATCATCCGTCATCATGTCTGCTACACTGGCAGGGCTAGGCCCAGGACTCTCCTCTTTGGGTTCTTGGGGGATGTTGCTAACTCCGGGTCCGATAACAGGCACCACACCCGCAGTAGATGTGCTTGGTGTGAGGTCTTCCAGCAAGCTATCAAATACGGTGCATTTCTCGGTTTTAAAAAAACGATATGCGTCACTAGGTGTTTCATCAGATTCGAGGTGTTACCTCCTTTGCACAGTATCACCTTAAAGCACTTGTTGCAGGCTGCTGAGTTTGCATCTTTTGCTGTGAAGTACAGCCAGACTTTTGACCACTTCGCCTTGGGCATCTTTAATCTGTAGTTCTGCTCTAAATGAACGTATGTACCTAGGCCCGTCTACTATCCTTGGAAAGGTAAAAATTGGCTGGAATAATAAAAAAGCACTGAAATGTGCGTTGCTTTTCGGTCTGGTTACTACTGTTTATGTCAGAACAGATATCGGATATCGGTACCCATCCCTACTGGTACTAGACCCAATCCTAACGTGCTGTCTCCAAGCCCCATCTGTTTGCGCATACAACTACCTGTAAACGAATTACATTAGACTTAAGATGAGCTGAGATACTTCTATAGCAGTGGTTCTTAACCTTTTTGGAGGTACCGAACCCCACCAGTTTCATATGTGCATTCACCGAACCCCTCAATAGTGAAAAATAAATTATGATTTTTTTTTTCAAATTCAAGACGATATGTTTTTTACTGGTGCACAAAATGAGTCGTGCATGAACATCACCTTGTTCAA
>JBBIGC010000152.1:6880506-6893122 GCA_037576955.1 Lepidarchus adonis | reverse complement strand
CACACACACACACACACACACACACACACACACACACACACACACACACACACACACACACACACACACACTTGCTCCAGTAGCTGGAAGACACTTTTCTCCAAACGTAGATCAATGACTCTGTCAAGACTTTCTATAAACAGTGTCTCTCTCTCTCTCTTTCTCTCTCTCTTCCTCACACACACCACACACACACACACACACATTAACACACACACATACACACGCACGCACACATGCACGAACGCACGCATGCATGCACTCACTTTCAACCACTGGCCTTCCTAAAAAAGAGGATCCCTCATTTATTTGCCGAGCCTATGGACAGGACTACAGAGAGGCTTTGATAGCAGATGACAGGAAGAGTGGCCTTCCCTTGAGTGTCAGTCATGTTCTGATGATGGCAGATCTCTTCTAGGCAGTAATTAAGCTATAAAAAAACAACAAAGTACAGACCTGAAATAGCCGCGTTTCTCTACGTTCTCCTCTAATGCACACATCACAGAGAGCCGTCAAAGACAATGTAGAGCAGAGGTAAAGCCTCTGCAGACAGGGTAAGACAACAGCGGCTTCTTCACACGATTACGTTAAAGCAAACTGTTTGATACACAGGTCTGTTCAGTCCCAAATAATACCAAATACACCAACTGGACCTGGAGGAAAGAAGCAAAGCTGAACGTGGCTGAGAATGTCCTCCATATTTCTCCAAGAAGTAGTTATTTGAGCTCAGCAAGGTTGAATGTAAGGAGATGCCAACAAGGAGAATGTGGTGAGGCCAATACAGTTGCCATATTTCTACAGTCAAGTCAGGCATGTCTTTTCACCAAGACTCACCTTGGAAACCATTGGTTTGCATACATAGCAGTAACTGTGCACGAAGCTGGGCTTCAAGGAACAATTTGAAGGTGAAAAATTCACATTTTCACACTTTTCCCCTTATCTCAAACCAACCAAGGCATGTTTGGTGTCTGAAAGGTGCTTGGTGTCTGCGCTACAGCTAAAAACTAATGTACCTAACAACTAATGGATGTCAAATTATCTTCAGTAATAAATCACAAAGATTGATTTCTAATGTGATTTATAATACTGCTATAATATGCACATTTTAGTGATTGGAAATATTCAGACATATGTTTTTAAAATATATGACCAAAAACAATGAGACACTGTACAAAACATAAATAAAAAAAGAATGCATTCACAATAGAACATACAGTGGAATTTTTCCAGAAAATGCATTTCTCCCAGAAGACTATTGCAATTACAAATGTTTGGGTATACACATGTTTATTTCCTTTATGTGTATTGGATCAACACAAAAAAACAGAATGAAAAAGTCACATTTTACATCATTAAAAAAAATTATTCAAAACTGGGCTGGAAAAAAATGTTGGCACCCTCAACTTAATATTTGGTTGCACAGCCTTTGGGAAAAATAAATGAAACCATTCCTATAATCATCAACATTATTACACCTTTCAACCTTGGTCTCGTCTGTCCACAAGATCTTCTTCCAGAAGTATTTTGGCTTCCTCAAGTACATTTTGGCAAAATCCAGTATGGATTTTTTTTTTACATTTCTGTGTCCTCCAGGGTCTCCTGCCATAGCGTTTCATTTTGTTCAGATGTTGATGGATATTTCGAGCTGACACTGTTGCACCCTGAGTCTGGAGAACCTTCTGGATTATATATAGAGAAATGTCTTGATTATATTGCGCACAGTGGACAAAGGAACATGAAGATCTCTGGAGATGGACATGTAGCCTTGAAATTGTTGATATTTTTCCAGTTTTTGTTCTCAACTTCTCAGCCAATTCTCTGCTCTTCTTTCTATTCTCCATGCTTACTGTGGCACACAGACACACAACAGAAACGTTGAGTTAACTGCTGTGTGATTTTATTGCCAGCACCTATTTCTTGCCACACGTGAGTTTAAACGAGCATCATAGGCTTAAAATAAAATGATTTATTCACAGTTTTGAAAAGGTGCCAATTATTTTGTGTTTTTGTAAAATTATGTCAAATTTGCCTTTTATTCCTCCTTTTTGTGTTGATCCAAAGCACATAAAGGAAATAAACGTGTATACCAAAACATCTGAGAAAAATTCCAGGGGTGCCGATAATTTGAATTAAATGGCAATTACATAAAAAAACATTGGGCTGTGGCAACAAAAGGCTAGAAAAGAAAGTGGTACTCAGAACAAACAGCTGTAGGAACATTTGAAACTAATTAGATTAATTGGCAACAGGTCAGTAACTTGTTTGGGTATAAAAAGAGGACCTTTGCGAGGCAGAGTCACTCAGAATGCCTGTGATCAGTCAGCACTGTATTTAAATCAGGCATGATTCTGTCATGAAAATCACTGCATGGGCTCAGGAACACTTCCAGAATCCACTGTCTTTGAACACAGGTTGGCATGCAATTCACAAATGCAGGTTAAAGCACTTTCATACAAAGAAATAAGGCAGGGTTAAGTATTAAAGTAATTTAATATCACAGGCCAAGAAATGTGAGAAAAGGTGAGTCATCTTAAAAAAAAAAAAAAAGAAAAAAGAAAAAAAAGGTAAATGCGTTTGTATAGGCGAAACAATTTCCTGAGTTGGAGGACTTTGTAAGTACATTAGAAACTCTCTGAACCTTGGGGATGATTTACCAAGAAAAACAGACCAAAACTGAACACCAAATGCTGCAAAAAGCAAATTACTTTTTGATGCTGGAGGTAACTGCTTTGCAATGAAGTACTGTTATTAATTGTTGTGTCTGAATACATTTCCTCATCATATTTGTTTTCTTTACTTACACTTATACAAAAACTATCTTTGGTCAGTGCAAAGTCAAAAAAGATTTATAACAGATTTAAGCACAAAAACAAAATTGTCTGAATATGTATTTTCCCTTCCATGTCTCAAATATATTTAGTGTAAAGGGAATTGCTTCACACACACACACACACACACACACACACACACACACACACACACACACACATACACACACACATATATATATATATATACATATATACAGACATACACACACACACAAACACACCGTGTGTGACGGCCCGGCTTTAATAGAAACAGGCCTTTATTGGAGACGCCTCACATTATTATTCGCCTCACAGACGGAATGGTGATGAGTATTTATGGCCATAAAATACCATGCAGATTCTTCGCATTTATTTTGACGGAAGATAAAACATCACTACTATAATTATCCCTCTGCCTGTTCAATGGCGATTCTCGTCTGTGACGCTGCTGTTATTGTGGAAGTGGTTTAGCACAGAATGAAGTGATAAGTTTAAACAAAGCCGCTTAATATTCGTCTAGAACCCTCAGATATCACAACAGAAGAGATTTGTTTTAAGCCATTTCATACCTTTGGAGACCGGTGTCTATTTGTCACAACATGTCTTCAAACCCATCTCTTCAAATATATGTATTTATTTATTTATTTATTTATATAGAGACATATCTATATATATATATATATATATATATATATATATATATATATATATATTTATCTGTATTCATTTTACTTAATTTTTCTGTGTGCAATGTTTTTTTTTTTACTGAGAAGTTGCTTTTGCTTATGAGTACATCATATTTGACATTTAATAATAAATGTTCAAATTATATTCTGTGTGTAAAAATGTAGTTGATTGTGTGAAATTCACTTATATTTCATATGGACTACAAACTCCAGAATCACATTGCTGCAAATTTTAAGGACTATAAAATGATCACATAGTTGGCAAAAATATTGTGATGACACTTGTGATTTATACCCCTAATATATATTTAGGGTAAAGGGAACTCCTGCTCAACATTAAACGCAATGCAGTTTAGCACATCAAGCCTGGCTGGGCGCTACCATCAGTAAATAATTAATAAGAAACAGTCTGTCATTGGCTGAATAGTAGTTACAACGTATCTGTGCTGTAATCGAGAACCAACAAAGAGTACGTCGATCATTGTCAATCAACGGCGTGGTCTGAGAGTTGCATGAAGTGTTTACTACAACCATTGTCTAATGTTAATATTGTCTAAAAAAAAACCCCAATGCATAATTTGACAGAGATTTGTGAACGGTGAAGATACAGCTAATGTTTTCATATAGAACTAATTTTCATGATTGTCACTCTGCTCCGCTCAAATGGCAGACACCTGCTTTGTATTTCTTGCCCACAACAGAGTTGAAAAACCCTCGGCTTGGACTTAATTCAGCCCATCGCTCTGAGTTTCTCATTTACATAATGACAGAGAAAATTAACAAGGAGGACAGAAAGTGAGGAGAGACTGAAGCAATTTGGCAGGGAGAGGAGAGAGAAGGGAAAGGAAGCTATGTCTCTCTCTCTCTCTCTCTCTCTCTCTCTCTCTCTCTCTCTCTTACCTTCACAGCCGGTGCCACCACTGAAGCTGCTGAAGTTCGTTTGACACCAAGATCGTTGCTGCTTGTTGTAACAGCAATGGTGACTGGGCTGGGCAGTAGAGAGGGGATGACGGGCAGGGGGAGCAATCCAGGCCGGTTGTTACCATTGGTCAGGGGTGGAGCAGCTGGAGAGCAAGCACTGTTGGCCACTCCATTATGGACGCCAGCAGGGCGGTCTCTGCGCTCCCATGGACCACGGTAGTCCCGCTCGAACCGGTGGTGGTGACGTGACATGACTTCCTTTCAGAGGCAATGCGGCACTGCCTAAGAGTGAAAAAGAGGAACAGAGGAAAAGAAAAAGAAGCGTTAAAGACAAAGTGTTGTCAAAACAAATGGAAAAAGAACAGTAGGCAAACCGGCTTATCGATGCTCAAGCACATGCTGTATGTGTTCATACCTCAAAAAATCTATTACAGAATGATACCATTTAATTTGTCCGAAAACTGACAGTCAGTCAGTAAACCAAAAGTAAGTGGATGAGAAGTGTGAGCAATGCAAATTGCCTTCCTGAGATTGCAGCTCATCTTTAGCATGTCTCACACTGCAAACATGCAAGTGCTCCCACAGCAGATGCTGCCACTGCCTCTGATTGACGCACAGACACAAAACGCTCCATTTACTTATTTTAATACCCATTCTGCCAGCCCTTAATGAGGGGGGAAAATTTGCATTTATTTACAAGAGCCACCATGAAAAAAACAGCCGAATCTGCTGCTCCAGGGGAGATTTTGTCTAATCCATATGGTTAAGAGATCTATCCAGCTATCCCAGGTTTTCTTAAATGACTTTACTCATATAACTCCCAAATCTCATAACTCAAACCCATCTAGAGTCCTAATTAACCGGACAGCCCATTTCACAACTCACTTTATTGCTTTAAACTGCTGATTGGTTTGCAGGGAGCGGCCTGAGCAGACTACCAACCACCTCTGATTCTCCCTCCTGCTGTCAGTACAAAAAAGTTTGCTTTATTTCTTTGGGTTGGCAAGTTGGTAAACTTAATTTTCCTTTATTTGCTGTGGCTTCTTTATCTAGCCATCCTCCACAGACAGTTGTGTGTAATAACTCTTGAGACCAACGGTTGGGAATTGGCTTATTAGTTTCTCTCTTCGTACATGTGGGAGAAGATTAGGCTGCTTGTAAAATAAGCCAGCGCTGGCTATTCAGGTGCTCTACAACAAAATCAGGATTTATTGCACTTTGGCAACCCGTTTTATATTGAAAAGTCTGCTGCATAAGGCTACATCAAGAAATAAGTTTGCACAAAGCTATTGTGCATTTTCTCCAAGATGATACACCCAAATTGTGTTGTAACAGATAACGAGATGCATGTGTTTTATATAAAACCTGATTAAATTGTAAATGATCACAAACAAAAACCATTTATAGCCACAGAATGCAATAGGGCATGGAAGGACATCCAATAGAGAAGAAGGTGGATTTTCAGTGTCATAAAGAAAGGACTCTTTCCACTAGCTTCCATCAGCCTAACAGGGTCATATGTGTGCAATTATTAAAATAAAATGCCTAAAAATGCACACACCCACACACAAATCGAGTAGCGGCAAATGTCTCCTTCAAATAATTATGCTACATATTACAAGCAGCATATTAAATATTCATGAAATACACTGGACTGGCTCTGTAATTTGTGGTGCCTTTCCTCAGTTAATATACTGTATGTGTAAATACACTGTAGATATAATTCCTTTCGATATGCCTGCACCCTATAAAAGACAACAATATGTAGCTCACAAATGACTATAGGACGTCCTGTCAAATGTATGATAGTTAAGTTAAAATATTAGTCATGTCTCTTGTTGTTAGTGCTTTGAAAGTTATTGTTATAGCTGAGAAAGTATCAAATGGGCAAATTTTACATTGTTAGGTGGAGATATGGAGATTTCCATATTTTCCAGTTTGCTCCAGATATAAGAGTAAAACAAAGGGGGAAAGCCATACATTCTACTATAACCTGCTACAGTATGAATGAAATATAAATGTAATTAAGTTACAACATAATTAACTATATAATTGTGTAACAACTGAAAAAGTATAGCAGAGCAGCCTCTGTGGGTTAATTCGCTGGACAGGGAAGGTCCTGCAATATCAAATGAGCAGCACACCAACTGTGTTTCTGTCCTGAGAGAGAGCACAGAAATGGAGACGGTAAGAAACTGCCGATGGGGCATTGATTGGCACTTCACTCTGCGATAATGCAATGCTTTTTAATGGGGTGGTTGAGGTAGTAGAGCGTTTTTTCCTTTCTCATCTACCTTTTCTTTTTTGCGGGTGTTTGACTGAGCTTGAGTGCAGGGCGCTGACACGACAGCTTCGTGATTAGAAACGACATTCAGCACACACGCACGCAAGAGCAGAGAGAGAGAGAGACAGACAGACAGAGAGGCAAAGAGAGGTGTGGAAGAGAAAAAACAGCTTAGTAGGAAAAACAGAGGTGATTAGGCAAAATAAGAGTCTAAAAGCTGGTTTAAAATCGCTTGCAAAACAAACGCAAACACGTCCATGTCAGCGACGGCCTTGCCGATCGAAGAGCATGCACGAAGCAGACTGGATGTGAGAGACTGAAACTAACAGATGGGCAAAGAAGCTGAAGATGACACGCCAGTGCTCTCCACGCTGCTGCCGCTCCTGTCATCTCTTTAGGGTTTTTTAATGCTTTCATTTGGTGGGCTGTGACAGGGAAAACTCATGGGAAAGTGCAGACTTATTTGACAAATTGAGAACTATCTATCTGGGAATATATAAAGGCATGCTTCTTGTCCTTGCAATGTTTACAAAGATGCAGTTGATGATGCCTTCATTTGATTCGCAACACTAATTCTAATATATGTTACACTTTACAATATATCTGGATATAATCTGTATACTATTGGCCATTGATGGCACATAGCAATACTTATTTTGGTTTAAGCGTAATTGGACAACAAAAATGTAGCTACAATGTATATTGCCAGGTTCTGGCAAACAAGCAACAAACAAAAAGTCAGACAGACAGACAGATAGACAAAAAGAGAGACAGGGGAAAACAACAATTGACATATTTTCGAAATGTGGCTTTTGACTGATTAACATTTAGAGCATAATGTTAAGAAATAAGAAATACTTTTTTTAAGTGCCATCACACACTTTTCAATAACATATACAACAGATTAATTTCAACTAATCAACAATGTAAATCCTAACATAGCTTCAGTTAAACAGAGTTTTGTGGACTCAAATAAATATTGGCTCTTAAATAAACATTAATAATTAATACTGATTTTACATCTCTCAGTCTAACCATTTCCAAACCTCTTCTCCAGGCAGACAAGTATTTGCAAATTGCCAGGTTCTGACAAACAAACAACAAACAAAAAGACAGACAAACAGACAGACAGAGACAAAAACTATAATTGACATTTTACTAAACATACAGATGAAAATGAATAAAAACGGGCATACTTTTGGCCTTATATTTCCCTGCCCCAACACTAGGTAGACAATCAGCCACATCAACAGTTCAATTCACTCCAAGTGATTAAAATTACAGGGCCAGAAATTGGAAACTAGTCTAGAGTTGAAGACCTCTGGTATAGAATATCACTCCTCATGAAGCATGAACTGAACATGAATTAAATAAATCCCATTAACATCACAAGTGCAGACTACAATATCATCTCAGGCTGTGACATTGTGATATGTTTAGAAAGAACTGAAACAGCATTTTTAATCACTGCTGACCACAACTTAATGCAGCAACTGCAACTCTAAAGAGAAAAATTGGATGAAAGAATCATATTGTGACCGTTTGTGCTGCACTGACCCCGTAAGCAAGCAGTATTACAAACAGCAGGTGCTTTATGATGATTGTTTCATCAAGATAATGAGCAGGCTTCACATTTTTCAAGACCACTGCAGAGTGAGCAGTGTGTTCTATGTTACAACACTACAGGAGCAACTTCGATTTCAGTTCTCTCCAGCGGTTAGTCCAGATGATGCATCAACAACTGCTGCCAAACCAGCAACACTGAGCTGTCTTCTGAATTTCAAGTCATCTAAAACGTTTAGGTTGCAATGAACTATTGCTACATACAGTTTTGTGCAAAAGAAATAGGCCACCTGTATTTTACTCATATAAAAAACTCATGTATCTTACAACTGAAAAATAATGGGATTTAAGTGATTCTTGGTTAAAAACGGCTAAGGCTTTAAGACAATTATTTAAGTTATTAATAATGTCGATAATAAAAAAGTGTCAACAGTTGATCAACATAGGCCAATGTTAAACTAGTTACCAATTTGTTTCATTGCTAATTAAACTAGCTCATATGTTTTAATAAGAATGTATTTGTCTTGACTTGGCTTTATGAACAGTGCTTCAGTTTGCCAGAATATTTCAGAACATTTCATATTATTGTATAACATCTATTTATTCAACATTCATTTTATTTTAATTTTTAAAAATATTTTGTTCACATTTATAGGTCACAATTTGGCCATAAACATTTGTTAATTAATTAATATATAATAACATAAATAAATACATATTTATTTATTTTTGTCTGCAAAAGAGTCATCACACAATTGTCAATAACAGATTAATTTAAACTGGTCAACAATGTAAATATCCTACAGTAGCTTCAGTTCAACTTTTGTGGACTCATAATGATCTGTCAAGTGTGATTGTCGGATCACAGTTTTCACATTTCTCACACTCTCAAAGACATAAAACATAAATATTGGCTTTAAAACAAACATTAATACAATAAATAATGATTTTACATCTCTCAGTCTAACCATTTCCAAACCTCTTCTCCAGGCAGCCCAGGATTTGAAGTTAACACACAATACCTACCACCTATCACCTAATCAATACATTGTTAAGTTAAATCAGCTGTGGCACTGATGGATTTAAACAAATAGTTGTAATACACTGCACTGATGCCACGCTGAGAACCTGTGTTCTTCTATTATCATTGAGATATCTATAATCTCTTTTTAACTGTATTTGTACACTCTTACTGTCCAGGTTTAGACTAAGACCCTTGCACTGTGCCGTAAAAAAAAGATGCGAGCAAAGACACCCCCCCCCCACACACACACACTCACAAATAAATAGAAGTGCTCTAGGACACCAGAGGTATTGTGCGCAAACTTTTAACTAATGAGAGAGACTGTTGGTACTGAAATAGCCACAGGCGATGAATGAAGATTCCCTTTTAGTCCCTGTCGCAGGCAGAGGTAAGCTTCTCACTGTGGAAGAGAGAGATCCACTGATAAAAGAGAGAGGGAGGTGGCAGCATCCCTGATCAGTCATGTGGCAGCGTTGGCACAGCTGGAACTATGTAGGCTATTTTTAAAATCACTTCTAGAGGCAAAAATAAAAGTGTCTTAATTGAAGCGTGAGAAGAAAAATAACTCTGTATCGAAAAAACAGTCCCATAATGCACCAGACCCCCACAGATATTTGCTGCCTTCCACTTTTGTCTGTCCAGATAACAGGGAGTCAATTAAAGAAGATCCGCCAAGTGGTGCTCAAAGGTGCAGCTGCAGAGCGTCCGTTTGTTTCAGGAGCCCTAATGACAGAAGGGTCAGTTCAGTCTAAAGCCTTTGTGGGCAGCAGAGCATCCTCGCTATTCAAAAAGACCCATTAGGGTAACTGGAATTCAAACAGAAAGCATGGACCATGCAAAGAGGCAAAGGCTCTCTCTGTAAGCCAAGACTCTATTTTCATACCCAAATAGAGCAAATGACCTCGTTTAAACCCATCTTATCTACACTCAGCAATATCAGTGCTCCAAGGCTATGTGCAGATAAACGACCTCCACCAGCGACTTAATGTGCCGTATTGATGTTTGACAAACACACAAACATGAATCTCCATAAAATGGCCTGTTTACTGCCCTCTCTGCTGATATCGATGACCAAGGCTAATACAAATGGTGACAACATAATCCAAAGCTGTCTGGATATATTACAAATAGAGAAAATATAGAACACTAGGCCATGCCAGTACACCAAGAAAAAAATATTATGTGGCTTTAAAAATATATTTACATATTTTTTTTGATAATGTAATATAACCTCACAATCATGTACTATAAAGGTTTATATATACACATGCATACATACATTTAAAAATACATACATATGTGTACAGAGAATGTCTGACTGTGTAAGACAGACATTTGTCGAGATACACAGAATATCTGATAAGAAATATCAGTGTTAATTTTCTGGTGTATTTATTATAAACTTTTCAAAACTGAATGGAAATATGGAAAGTTACTGTAAAACATAATGCTACAGAGAGGATGGTATAAAGAAGAACATTAGTTTTTGGGAGCTTTCAGAGAAGCTGTAGTTTTCTCTAAAAGTGAACACTTCATGTAAATTACTCACATCTAGAACACTCTCACAGCTATGTGGATATCTATTGATGGGCTGCCAGTGCTGTAAAAGCACTGGCGCAGCACCATTTTGCAGAGATGGAAGGATCAATCTACAGTCATGGCCTGTGAAAAAGCTTTAAAAACACAAGCCAGTCTAACACATGGAGACAAAACGACTATGTGGTTTGCTCATTGTGAAACCTCTGTCCTTACATTCTCCCTGCCAGTAAATGACACCCCTTATTAATATTTATAAATCCCATTGAAATTAGAGCACAGTGATTAAATCACATTTCAGATGCAAGGGAAAAATGAATTAAATAAAGAATTACAAACAGACAGAGTGAAAGCTACAATTGCCCCTCCTCGATTCATGCATAGTAGGCTGTTAATTAAAACGGTTTCTTTCTGTTGGCTTCTTTTGTTTTTCGAGACAACAGGCCACATCATCCACCTGACAGAAAGCACTAGTGGGGAGGTCTCATGGGTGAATTTTAAAGCATGATTTTAAAAACAGCACCTTCACCCTTCCTCTACGTACTTAGCGTCTCCCTGCTGCTGATTCTGACAGCACACTGAAAAACAATAAATTTACCCTCAAAACCAGTTATGTTTCACTGAATAAAGCAATGCATTGTATTTACATGATTCAACCATCTGCATCACTTCCACATGAATAAAATGTATTACATCAACCCAATTTTGTCTTTCAATAAACTTACTTTTGGCTGAACACTGGCACTGCTCCGTTTTTTCATTTGAACCACATTATTCTGCAATCTTCAGTGACCATTTTGTTTAAGCCTCCAATTTAAACTCTAAGACTTCCCAGTGTCATTTTACTTGTGCATTTCATATTTGTTTGCTTCCTAATTTTGCTTTTACACAGTTTAAATGATGGTTTGTTCTGGATAATGATAATTAATTTTTGTCATTTGCCTGTTTTTTTGGGAATATTTCTTTACACATTTAAATATTTGTATAAAATGCATCAATGTCATATTCATATACAAATTATGGTCACTTTGGAAGTAAATAAATCCAGTAACAGTGATGTTCCAGTATGAGAATCCTCACCCAATGCCATTAGCAGACATTTCCATTTAATTGAATGGGAACGTGTGTCCAAACTTTTGACTGGTAGTATACATACATACATACATACATACATACATACATACAATATATTTAAAGAAAAATTCAATATTCAGCACTATTTCTGGGTCACTACTTTTCAGATGACTCTTGGGCAGATTTGATGAGAGATTTCTTGGTCAAACTCTAGTTTAGTGAAGAACATACCAAATACTAAAAATGTTCATTTATAAAAGTGAATTTTGTCATCATTCAAATTGTTAAGATGATATTACCATTCATAAATTGCTATATAATGCAATAAATCTTTCAGTAGACCCCATTGAACCTGTCAATTGCCAATATCAATACATACACACATTATTTAACATGTAAACTGAAACAATAACTATCAGGACAAGCACTTCTTGTAATTTCTCTATGTGGAAAATAGAAGTGCAGAAGATGCATTTACCTCAGCTTAGCACAACATTTACTCTAGAGAACAGTAAATATGCCAACAAATATCAGTTTGAATCATAAATGAAATCTAAACATTGCTCGATATAATTACAACATTCTATCACTATTATATATACATTATCTAAAATGCTGTCTTTCCTGTTTAACATGGACGATGATGAAGAGAGAGAGAGAGAGAGAGAGAGAGAGAGAGAGAGAGAGAGAGAGAGAGAGAGAGAGAGAGAGAGAGAGA
>JBBIGC010000152.1:6851840-6866840 GCA_037576955.1 Lepidarchus adonis | reverse complement strand
TCATGCTCTCCCTCTTTCTCTCTCTCTCCCTCTCTCTCTCTCTCACACACACACACACACACACACACAGACACACACACACACAGATAGAGAGAGAGAAAGAGAGAGAGAGAGATACTTACCCTTACCTCCTGTACCGCTTTTTCTTCCCTCACCCTCTTTAGTCCCCAAAAGACCGCTTGACAGCTTCTCATTTACCTGAAACTCCGTTCAGGGCTGAGGCTGGGCTGCTTCTGTTTGAAAGCCCACATGGCCATCATCTATCTTATTAAAGTGGAAAATGAACTAATTACAAGGCAGATAAGCAGGGACAAGAGAGGAGTGAGCAGTGTGCGGTTCTCAGTGGAGTGTGCTCGGCTGTCCTTCAGCTTTGCACAGAGAAACAGCCCATAAAACAACATCAAGCTGCACTGCTGAGAGCAGCGCTGCATTAACATGCGCTAAGTACCACTGAGAGCACTGCGGGTCGCACCCCATGTTGCTGTGTGCACGGATGTGACAGTGCCTCTGCAAGTGTGTGCGTTTGTGTGTGTATATCCTTTTGTTTCACATTTCCATGAAAAACAATTATAAAATTTATAATAATGCAACAATGTAAGAACCAGCTAATTTTTTCTGACAGAATTGAAAGAAGAAAAACTGAAATGACTGAAGCAGAAAATGTATAATAGACAGACAGACAGATAGATAAATAGATAGATTTATTCTAAATTAAATGTTAAAATATGTTTTTCTCAATACTTTTACACAGCATATATACACAGTGCAAAAGTTTGTGTACCCCAGATCAATTTAAATGTGTCATTATAATTATATTTATAATAATTATTATAATTTATTATCATTATAATTACGTTAATTAAGTATAATTACATTTTTATTGATGTCATTGTGATATTTTCACACAATATAAAATACAATTGGAATTTTTTTATCATGCAAAAAACAACAACAACAGAAAAAAACTAGTGGAGACACAACAGCAGAAGCTGTTTTAATTATTGTAATATAACATATTTTTATATTTTTTTGAATGATGGAAGGCTGTGTGTTCAGATACCTGTTTGTGCAAAATGGTTATAGTTTAATGTGTTTATGGTGACACATATGGTCACTTTTGAATGATGATTTTGAATGATGGATTTGAATGATGGATTTGAATGATGGAAAGCTGTGTTTCATTAAACTATAACCAGTTTGCACAAACAGGCATCTAAACTCACAGCCTTCCATCATTCAAAAATATATAAAAATATGTTATATTACAATAATTAAAACAAAACTTTTGAGCTTTTGAGGTTAAAAAACATTCATTAAAGCCTAATTTAACCCAGCGAGACAAAAGCATGCAGTAAAACAATCACTCTCCACAAAGCCCAGGCTCCTTTCATAACAGCCAGATGGGCCCACTGAGGCGCAATCTGATGTAGCGCGTGTCAGGATCACCATGACGAAGCGCAGAGCTGGAGGTACGGTAAGCAGCTCAGGCTGCTCCGTATCTTATATGACACATCCCATCACTGGCCCAGTCAGCCGGAGCCTCTGATTCAATAACAAAATGCTACAGGACACACACAGGTATCAATAAGCATCTAAAAGCTGTCGAATGTGACAAACAGTTGTATTTAGGTGCTGGCAAAACTGTATGCGTTTAAAGAGAGATGAGTTAAACGGCAACATTCTGGCTACAGAACACTGCACACTTCATTTTAAACAGGACCAGTAATAAATATATTTATGCTTTCACATCATCGTATCTGTGGTTATTTGATCAGCGTCTTGTTCTTCATTTATAAACTGGGTGCTATTACACATTCAATTTTCCCACTCAAACACAAATCACTGATTTGATTAGGGAATAAATATAATGGGTCATTACAGAAAACAAATAAACATTAATGCATCAGCTCGCAGTGCTGCAATAATGGGCACGTTGAGCAGCAGCTATTGTGCTATAGAAGCCCCTGGAGCCCTGCATTCTCGGTGGGAGAAGTCAGCATAGCAACAAGCACAAACACAAACGCCTCAACTGAGCCTTACGTATCCCCAAACTCAGCCTTCTCATCCGTTCTTATAGCTCTCCTATTTCATCTCCCTGTCTCTGGATCTGTCTCTCTCTCCTCTGATCAACTCAAACATTCGAAAATGCAGTTGAATCGCCATGTACAGATTTCACACAAAATTTTGTTTGACCAAAAAACTCACTGCATAATATATCATATTATTACGTACATAATATGCATTAAGTACAATCAATTTAAACATTAAAAAATGGATGCGACTGAATCATTATCTACAGAAAAATGCACTTTTATTTTTTCTGAACAGCATTTTACTGGCTTACAATAGTCAATGAGGTTTCCAGATTTAAAATCTTGGTTTTCAAAAGTCAAAGATCAAAGATGACTTGCGAGGACCCAGAAGAATTAACTCCAGATCCAAACACCCAATCCGGGATTCAGAGATGACACCCACTCAGCAGATCAGCCTCACCGGTCTACGGACTATAAATACAGGAAGTTTGAACTTGAACCTGAGGAAGTATTGTTGTGCCGTGGCTTACATACTGATCCTAAATTCACGTTTTGATTTACCTGGAATCTGAGCCTCTGTTTCGATGTCTGACAACTTTATTGTAATCTCAGCCACATACAGTGATACAGTGAGATGAGATGAGGCTGCACTTTTTACATAAGTTATAAATGCACTTATATATCTAATTTTAATTATAAATCTAAATCGGAACTAGTAAAATATGCAAGATGTAAAAGTGAAAATGTTGCAGGTTGTTATGTATATATACACACTGGAGTAAATTTCAGTCTCTTTCTTATATTTCCAATGAACAGCAGCAGTAATTCTATAAAATGGTGTATAATATGCACACTGTCATTATAAGATATAATGTTTGAGCAAATGTAACATGTAATGATGCAGATACAGTAATTATGTTCCAAAAACTTATGAGACAGTACTAGTTAGTGTAAAGTGCAGTACATACAAGGTCACAACTTGTGGGAGCACAAACCTAAACGCACCCATAATAAGAAAAATAATTACATTTTATAATAAATCATTCATTTTAAGTACTTTCACTAAGTTTCGTTGCTAAACTTAAAAGCATAAATCTCATTCAGTGTTTACTTCATGAGTTATCAAAATGTATATTTTATAGTTTATTAAATTGCATAAATGACCTCAAATGTTTTAATATATGGTTACATATTGAATATTGGAATTATGTTTTTTTCTTATTTACAGATAACACTACAGCAAATCTGAGTCTACCTACCTAGCTAGCATCACACAGTAAACCAACAGGCGTTTTATGGGTATGGATTAGGAACCCTGTGCTCACACCAAAATCATCTTTGTCACTGTATCTTGCTGTGCCACTGGCACCTAGCCCCCAAGTAGCTGTCACTTGCAGCCGACATGTGGGAGTTGCTAATGGAGTTTTGAGGAAATAAGCTACACATGTATTGACAGGAGATCCATCAACTTTCTAAAGATATCACCCGAGATATACGAGAGCTCACAAGCCAGGGCATTCCCGGTGAAATGAGTTTTGGAGGGAATTTATTTTCCTGTAAATAGTGTGATGTTGTATCAAACACTACCGTTTCACCACAAAGTAGCTTTGGCAATCACCACTTTCCATGCTGAGGTTACAGCTGCCTCCCAACTTGCTTACTACCCCCCTAATAGTATGTGAAATAAAAAACTAAATTTCATTCAATAATGCACTGTGTGAAGTACAGAGGTGTGTGATTTGGGATGCAGCTAACACTGCTGGAGATGGGCCCAGACACCTCTGAAATGAATGACTTCTGGTCACTTTGATGCTTGTTGCTAGTGTGAATTCAGGGTAACTGTTATGTAATGGGCACAGTGGTTCTATGGTTTCTATGGCATTTTGACACCACTATAATTTTTATTTTAGCAAATCCTTTAGTATATATGTAAACCTAAAGCCCAACACTACATTTCACTACAGCAAAGTCTTTGCACATATTGCACTGCAAATATTCGCTGTGGTCGTGTGCACACAAAAACAACAAATCAGTTTACTTATCCTGTAACAGTGAGTGTAACTGTGGTATTGGGGAGAGCAAACTCCAGACAACAAATTTGAGTTTTTAAATGATGATCTACAGCAGACTCTCTCTAGCAGATATGATAAGATGTTAATTTTGAAAATAAGCAAGAGAAGCATCTTGTTTTAATGCTATATGTAGTTTTTACCCGCCACTAACTTGGTCTAAAAATGTTTGCTGTTACTCCTGCTTCTCTAGAGAATGTCATGTGCCAGATGCATCTAGATCTAGTGCATCAGACTAACCTGATTGGATCTCATGTGGTTCTCATTTGTTGAAAATTTCCTATCTCAATTTGCATGCTTCGTGAATTTGTACAATGAAATCAATGCGAGCTCCATACCATCACAACCCGAGTGGGAGCGATGCAGTGGAAGTGTCCTCTAACTCATGAAAGATCATGGAGGTTAGCTTATTAAGAGTCTGCTGAGCTCTGTAAACACAATCACATTCTTCAGTGGGGCTTGTTTAAAGCCTTTTAAAATGAGCACATATATCACTTGATATTTTATAACAATTTGTATGTCAATTTGGTTTTGTATGATGTGCCTGTACCATATCTGAAACTAAACAAGACTGTTAGTTTGGATTCAGAGCTTGTCAATCAAAATATGAGTCTTCTGGGATTCACTCCCACAGTAAAATGAGGTAGGGAGATAAAGAAAATGAAAAATACAAAACATATTTAGATTTGTACGGTAACATTTTGCAGAAATCTTACTTTTGGACAGAAATAAAAAAAAACAAAAAAATAGGAAAATCCATATGAGTGTTCTAGTATTCCGACAGGGTCTAAATGGTTAACAAAAGCTTCAATATACTAAACAAACGCCATCATAATGGCCTTCTTGTTCCAAGCTTGATCTCCTGCACCCTACCTCTGCCACACTGCTACTGCAACTGTCTCAAGTGGACACTCCACAGGAGAGCAGAGAGAGAAGCTTCACTGTGCAGCTTGTGTGCTCGTGCTTAGACAGCATGAGGTAAAAATCTGGGCCTGGTGGTCTCCATGATTTGCGAGTGCACTGGGCTGTGTGTAATTGCCGAGTGGGTGGAACGGAGATCATCGGGGACACGTGGAGTAAAACTGGAAACGTGTAGGCAGAGATTTAGTCACTCACAGACGGGGGGGTCAAAGCTTCAGCTGAAACAGATGGAGGAGGAGGAGAAGGCAAGCTTCTGGCACATGGACAGAAAAAATGTTATATTCCTCTACCTTATTAGCCATAATGTAGTACTAGCCTTCAGCTAATCACCCTTTAACAAGCTTAGTGCCCACTATTGTTCAAGGGAGAAGTGGTAAGTTATTACCGCACATTCTGATTAGCAGCAGGTTGAAGAACAATGTCTTCCATTAGTTATGTAACTGGTGGAGTTAGTCAAGAAGATCTTCTTCTCTTCCTAAACCAGTGTCTTCTGACAATAATATGACAAATGTTTCTTGAGATGTGCTGTTTATGGACCATAAAACGACTTTTGCCATAAGTGTTTTTTGAATTGCCTGTATACGTCACAACAGACGCCACAACTATATAATTTGAATCACCCTCTTGGTGCCTGTAATATCACACCATTTTGAAACATATAATCAACTCAGTGAAAGCCGACCAGGCTTAAGAGCAGGGTTAGTCTCCCAAAATGAACAATGACTGAAGCCCATATGCTTTCAAATAATTTCAAACAGCTATTTTATTTATTTATTTATTTTTACTTTTCATTGAAAACTCAATGTGGACATAATGTAAATCAAACATTTTAGTTTTATAGTGCTAATATCTACTTTATGGCAGAACTTTGAGTATAAATTGATATTGATCCAGTATTGTTCTTTATAAATAACTAAGCTTTTAATTAGCTGTTTTAATTTAAGCACTTCACTTAAGTCACTGTGCTCAAAATACCTAAATAATTTACTAACCCATATATAAGATAACCCATAAGAAGTAAAATGATGAGTGAGGGCTTATTCAGGCTACAGGATCAGATCAGATCCTTTTTTCTTTCCATATGTAATTGAGTACTTCTTGCTGGAATTGCCCAAAAAACAACAACCATCTCTAGCTTCCTCACAACTGGTCTATATCCCTCTGTTTTATGACATATGTAGTTTGGTCAGAAACACTGATGATACTAATGTAATGTCACTCCAACATACCATGACATTACCACAAAATATTATTATTATACAACAACATAGAGCTTTATTGAATTATTTGCATTTGTTTCAACTAAACGTTTGTAGCAAATGTTACAAAAAAACTCCTCAGTCTGTCCCTTTTCCTGCCAACTGCTTCAACAGTATAGGCAGTCAGCCATGTAACATATGTTGGAGGGTTTGTAAAGGAGCTAACCTTGCACTAACAGCAGTTTCGAGAGCTATTGATTCCTGACAGTTTGTCTAAATCAGAGAATCTTGCAATGCTGCCATGTGCTCCTCTCAACTAGGGGGATTACTTCTGCAAAGCTCAATGCTTTCCAGCCAGACTGTAAGATACTGACTTCTGTGATGAAAATAGTCCTCTGCACTCCATCAAGTGTCGAGTATTGGGGGGCCACAGGGCAAAAACAGAGCACAAGGCTTTGGGAACTTTTTATGATATTTCGTAACTGCAGTAGTATAACAATTGTACCACATTATAAAATCTATGAGAAATCGTGATTTTAAAGAAAAAAATTAATTAATTTAAAACATTTATGAGAAATAAAATAATGATATAACATTGTGGACCATAGAGATGTGATGAGTATTAACCAAAACAGGTGCAATTTTTTTCTCTCTAAAAACTGCTTCACTTATTTTAAATTGGTGATCATACTTAAACTACTGAAACACTATACATCCCCACTGGGTCAATTACCAACATGATAGAACATAATGTGAGTGTGTGCATTTTTAGGCTAGAATCTTTACAGGTTCAGACACAATTTATTTAAATTTTATCGATATGCAAATTATGGGTTTTTTTTTTTAAATCTGATATTGGCCAAATACTGACATCTAATACTACATGAGGACCAACTCTAGCTGACATCCAACCCAGCTACTTTAAACTGATAAGCAGTTTCAAACTAATATAATAATCTATTTCCTTTTATGTCTTTTTAATAATACATTTAATTTGTCAGTGTAAAAAATTTTCAGATTCGGATATTAGTCGGATTGCCCACCCCTAGTGTCAAGTCACATACACCATAGAACACTAAAGCTCAACTGTTACATATACATAATTACAATTATCATTACTAAAAGGACATTCATAATCTTATTAGAGTGACAGGTCCGTGTTATGTTCTGTAATCTTTTTAGCTGATGAGTGGCAGTTTGTACACTCTGAAAGATGCTGCTGGATAAATGCTTTTGCTCAAAGGGCATGTGAAAGCAAGTTGTCGTCAATATTCATCATTATTATCATTATTATTTTTCAGCAGCAGTGGTTGTGAGGTAGAGTGAAAATGAGACACTCTCAGGATCCATCTCCTCAGTCACACTGGCCATTAAAGGTTAAAAAGGCCCAAGACAAGTTCATAAAAAAATGAGAAGACTGATGAGATTAAAAGGGGAGAACAGAGGTTAGGCGGCGCATTGCCTAGAGCAAGTTGGCCCCAAAGACCTACATCAAGCAGACTCAACCTTTCAGCAAGAGAGAATCTGGACTGGCCAGAGCTGAGCTGAGATACCAACGGCGCATGCCATGTTAGTTCGCACCATCTGTTAGAAGAAAAACATGGATTAGCAGCGAGGTCTTCTCTACATTCAAACCTACAGCTGATTACAGTAAGGGTCCCTCTCTGAGCCAGGGGTATATGCAAATACTTCAGTGCATTTGCTAGTATTATTTGCCTATTCAACCACATTTAGGCTATCAATGATTTATTAACACTGATATACATTTTCTGTTCAAAACACATTTATGAGGAGTTCAAGTGCTATTGAGCAAATCCCATTGACATCCTTGATGTCTACTTCAAAGAAATGGTTCAATGAAAAAGCAAATGTACTATTTTCTGCTAACTCCAGGTATTATAATCAGTTAATCAGTCTGGACATGTTTGATTACCGAATTTGGTGTAGAAGAGAAATTGATAATACACTATAAGCCAATTGTCAATTCATTTCCATTCATATTCCCTGCATCCCTCAGTTCATTAAGGTGGCATACACTATCATTGTGGTTTAAGACAATTTGGGAAATATGTATGGCTGATTGACTACATGCATAGTAAGCAGAAAATTGTATAAAATTATTTTTTGTCTAATTACTCCTTTAGTGATGTGAAGTCTTTGCTGACACAAGTGCTCACCTGCACATGCACACAGCTTACAAAATTTCCATAGAAAAGCAAACTGAATGGAATGCTCTGGTGGATAAGGCCACTGTTCTCAATCTTAAAAATCACTTAGAACTGTGTAAAGCCCTGAGCAGCAATGGAGTGATGGAGCATCATTGAACTAGATTTTTGTGATCCAAAACCTCACTAATGCTCCTTTGGATGAACGCAAGCAGATCCTCACAGCAATGTTCCAACATCTAAAATCTTTCCAACAAGAAAAAATGCTATTGCTACAGCAAAGGGGGAAAATCCTTAATAATACCCATACTTACAGAAAAAACTGTGCCTCTGCAATACACAGTGTATATGACACTTCCTTTTAGTTTAGTCTCACTTGTAGTTGGTAGGCAGAGAGGATTAAAACATAATGAATGTGGGTGAGAGTGGGCTGAGAGGTGCAGTATTAGGTTGTAGTTACATGTAGTAATTGCTTACCTTAACTGGCTCATGCGCCAATCAGTATTAATTCTTGTTTGTAAAAGATAAGGTGGAAAACAAAGGGACAATGTTAAAGCATCAAAAAGAAATCTTAAGAAGTGCAGCCTAGAGACACAACAGGGCACTGATGTGTGGAACAAAAATGCAGAGCAATGCATTTAGTATAACGGTCAGATAATCAAATCTCTGCTATATTGCATAGGTTCTATTGCCTATATTTGTTCTGACAGTCTAGTTGTTTCATCCCTCCTACAAGAGAATGCAATAACATTTGCATGTACATTTCTTATTTCTTTGACAGGTCTAGTGCAGTTCATGCATTCATGCATAATGACTATTCCATCTGCCTGTTTAATGTCATTCTTCTGTCGAACAGTTTAAAATCATGCAGATGCACATGAGTTTAGATGATCTAACAAGTTTCCTGCTGCTGCTCTCTACACTGAACTTGATCTAGACTGCAGAAGCAACCTCATGGCTGCTAATATAGCTGTGATCAATAACAAATCCCAACATGTTTCAATTGAATCTGAAAATGTCACTGGAGACCATGCATCAATAATTACGGCACAGATGGGAATAGAATCGCAGAGCACGATGGCATGAGCTATAGACCATTTTACACACATTAGTGGGCTGCTGGAGAGGTTTGATCTCAGTATGAAAGTGCCCCCCATGTTTCCATTAGCCAGCATGACTCTGATCTTATCACATGCCTGCCCTGCTCTAACTTCATGGATATTATCATATTTCAAGCTACCAGTCAAGCGCCGCATTAGACACTGTCCTGTTACTTTAAAACTGTTATGCATTGAGACAGGTCTTCAAAAATGTGTGAAGCTGCCTCGAAACATCCCTGCAGCGTCCACATTGAACATTTAAATAAAGCACAAGATTTTATAGGCCTTCCTCTTGAAAAGAGTAATCAGAAATGCATTCTGTCTGACGAGTGCTAACTCTCTGCTGAAAGATTAACACTAACACTCAAAGAATGATAAAAGTCATTATCCAAGTGGACATAATTTACATTGCCTACAGTCGGTGACAGAAAGATATGTTATCTACAGGAAATATTGATTAAATTCAGGCCATAAATGCCCATGTGATGACTAAATTGTGTGATATGCATGTTAAACTGCAGGAAGACTGAGGAAAAAAAGCCTCTGTACTAAATGCTTCAATACTTGGAGCCAAGGTTGTGATATATGCTTTATAAATGTCTAGAAAAGCAAACCATAGCTCACTGAACTGTTACAGTTAAAGCCAAATGCTTTGCTTTTCAACCCTTTAGTTTACATCTGCTTATGTGGATTAATTATAGAAGAAAATGTTCAGTTTTCTGTTCTACTGATTAACATAATTAGCAAGTAATCAGACTTTCACCACTTGATTTTTTTGGCTTTTTAAAAACTATTTAAGGTTATAACAAATAAAGTTGCTAGTTGACCACTTTTTCTGATTTACCCCGACTCAGGATAGGTAAACGTATATTGGATGTCTTGATCCTGTAAGTGTCAATGGCACAAATCTCAATCAGTGTGCATTGAAACTTCTCAGTTTGTGCGTACATTACGATGAATGAGTAAGAAGAATCATAACACAAGTACTTGTCTACTGCAGTTTGGAATGCTGGCCATAACTATGAGCTGCCATCAAAGGTGAAAGACTTGACAAATTCCATCCTACAATCTGTTCATGAGTGGAATCAGGAAAGAAATTTGACACTCAAATCTAGCTTCTGAGCACACATGTCAGCACCATCTAGACTGATTGCCTGGCATTTAGATTTGAATAGAATGTGAAGTGCAATGAAAACACACAGAGTGTTCGGCACAGATGGTGCTTAGAGGCTGAAAGGGCCACTGAGAAGTGCAGCCATGAGACATGAGCAAGGAAGTCATCTTCCAAAAGCTAGTGTTTAAGAAACATACCGTGGCGGTGGCCAAGAGTTGAAGGGTTCCTGCAGATTCCTGATTAAAAACACAACTGTTGACTGGAGAGAGATGTACAAAAAGATTTGACGGCTGTTGTTCTCTTACATGTCCCAGAACCTGCTCTAACCTCAAGTAAAGCAACTGAGAAGCTGCCAACAAAAGCTTAAACCAGCCATCGAGAAACAAAATAGGACCGGATTGTCTTTGGAATCCTGAGGCAAGTCATGCCAAAAGACACAAGGATTGGGAAAAGAAATGAAAATGAAAAACCTGCTCTCCTCCACTGTGCTTTTTACTTTTGCTTAACTTATGGCCCCCGCATTTCTTTAGGGCATAAACCCTAAGGCCCCGAAAGCAAAATTCGACTATTGCTTGTGAAAGATGTTAAGTTATAAATCTGAATATAATTCAACATGCTTGGCTTTAATAGGCCTGGGAGCAATCCGGAGGGACAGCGCCTGCTCTTGGCTGGAGGGATGAAGGCCTTTCAATGCCCTGACCCTGCAGTGGAGAATGGAATGCAAACCTGTAGGATTTTACCTAATGGCTTCTCCAGCTGCCTGGCCTACGGTCACCACAGAGCTGCATGGTGACCGTTCAGCCCCAGCGGGCACGTTTTACACACCCTCCGCTGAAGCTCATGCACCATTAACCTGGGGATGGGAAAAATGCAAGCCGCTAAGACACCAGGCCTCTGGCCCCAAACACCCACACCAACACACACATACACACGCACAGGTCCATTTGCCCCTCGCATTACTGAGTAAAATGGCCGAGTAAGGCCATAAATAAGTGCCGCAGAGGCTAAGCGGCAGCTCATGAGCCGAGCTTTAACAGGGTTTGAAAGATGGCCATGAGCATTCCCTCAGAATTTGTGATGAGAATAGGGAATGAATCTGACATCTGACACTGATACATCAGAATAAAACACCAGTAAAGTCATCTGGACATGACAGAGGAATTATGCCTGCTAGGATGCAGAGGGCAATGTTTTTAAGAGAAAGCTTTCATTAGACCATTGAAAAGCTCTCTAGATAAAACCCTACTGTTTCAATACCCAGTACAGTAAGAGCATAAAGCCACCTGACCTAGTTTGAGCTGTTCATCATCAACAGCAATTAAGTGAAATGGCTGCCATCATGGACTCCTTGGTTGACAGAGATATTAAATGCTCTCATCCTCCTGGGACACCCTGATTTACTCAAACAAAACAAAACAAACCACTTTCAAAATGGAAAATCCATGAGGGTCAAAGACACACAGAGGACGATAGCAAAAAAGGAATCCCTAGATGGACGGATGTTTCAGTATTATTCACTTCTTTTTCACTGTACAGCTAAATGGTTAGGGAAGATAAAGACAGTTTATCATTAAAAAAAACACAGGACCAGGAAACTTGCTGTAGGTTTGTAGTTATGACTAACCTGTTAAAGTGGGAGCACTTGACACACTGAAGATGAGGAGCAAAAATATAATATCATAGTACTCAGAAGATATTGTCACAATATCCATATATTCAATTTCTCTGTCAATAAAGAAGAACTACATTTAAAACCCTTTTCTGCAGGCCTGTCAATGCCAATTCTACCAGCTAATTGGAAATTATGTTTGATATTTTAATTAAATTTTTAATTTTAATTAAAAAATATTACATTAAATTAAATTAAAATATAGTATCTCAGAAAAGTGTGTTAACCACTCCTATTTTTGTACATTTTTTATTATATATTTTCATGAGACAACACTGAAGATATGACACTTTGATACAACGTAAAGTAGTCAGTATACAGCTTGTATAACAGTATAAATTTGATGTTGTCTATGTTATGTCTAAACTGCTGGCAACAAAACCCCTATACGATAATCTCCAAATTATTCCCCATCTCTCATATTGGTCACATGGCACCTTATGGTGCGCGCATCTGAAAAAAATAATTGTTGCTTTATATAAAGATGGCCTAGGCTATAGGAAGATTGCCAACACCCTGGAACTGAGCTGCAGCACAGTGGCCAAGACCATACATTGCTGCAGAGATTCTAGGGTGGGTGGTCAGTCTGTCAGTGGTCAGACAATATGCTGCACACTAAATTAAATTTGTCTGCATGGTTGTCATCCCAGAAGGAAGCCTCTTCTAAAAACGATGCACAAGAAAACCCGCAAGAACAGTTTACTGAAGACAAGCAGACTAGTGACATGGATTACTGGAATCATATCCTGTGGTCTGATTAGACCAACATAAACTTATTTGGTTCAGATGTTGTCTAGCATGTGTGGCAGCAACCAGTTGAGGAGTACAAGGATAAGTGTGTCTTGCCTCCATAGTGGTGGGAGTGTCATGGTTTGTGGCTGCATGAGTGAGGAAACCATGAAAGCCAACATGTACTGTGACATACTGAAACAGAGCATGATCCCCTCCCTTCAGAAACTGGGCCACAGGGCAGGTTTCCAACATGATAATGACCCCAAACACACCTCCAAGATGACCACTCTCTTGCTAAAGAAACTGAGAGTAAAGTTGCTGGGCTGGCCATATGTGGGGAATCCTCAAATTGAAGATGGAGTAGTGCAAGGTCTCAAACAGCCACCAGCTGCATGATGTCATCATGGAGGAGTGGATGAGGATTCTAGTGGCAACCTGTGAAGCTCTAGTGAACTCCATGCCCAAGAGAGTTAAGGCAGTGCTGGAAAATAATGATGGCCACACAAAATATTGACACTTTGGGGTGTACTTACTTTTGTTATCAGCTGTTTAGATATTAAGTCATTCTGAGTAATTTTGAAGAGACAGCAAATTTACACTCTTATACAAGCTGTGGTATACAAGTGTCATATCTTCAGTGATGTCCCATGATAGAATAGACAGGATAGAATAAAATATTTACAAAAATCTAAGGGGTGTACTCACTTTTGTGAGATACTGTATGTAAATAAATGCCATTAACAGGGTTTCCACAGGTTTCAAAACGTTACATTTAAGATTATTTAAGACCTTTTTAAGACCAACTTTACATCCACACTGGTAGAATGCAGAAAGCATAAACTGTATAAGAAAAGTGAGAACTATGTATAAAATAAATTCATTCACATTAATCAAATTGTGTATTTACGTTAACAACTGTGTGAGAGAGAAAAAGGGATTAACACAGAAAGACATACTATATAACAAGGCCAGAACAAAAATTTAAAAAAAGTATTACTAGTGCAATAATTGGGCCGAGTCCCAAGAAAACCTTAGAATGCTGTGTAATAGCCTGTGAAACTTTTAACTTAGATTTGATGTTTTACTGATTCTGATTGCAACGGCAGTGTTTTTACACCAAGCGTGCACAGTTTTAGCGTCATCTTATATAATATGCAGTAGGCTTTAATTCATTGTTTTAAAATTATTTTAGTTTTTTATTATTTTAGCCAAACATGCATCATCCTTGAGTCAGGACTCAATAAACTTGCACTTTCCCATACATATTAACGTAAAGCCAAATAAATGTACCTTAGAAACCCCTAGAAAATGCCACAAAACTTAGCAAACCAAAGAAAGAACCAATATACACATCAGAGAATTTTGTGCAACCAAATATGCCCCTTCCCCCCCCAAAAAAGCGATGGAAGTAGCATTAAAACATATACACATTGACCTTTAAGACCTAAACTGAACCTATTAAAAACCAAGCAAAATTAATAGATGGTATGTAGCAGCATTAACTGACATTTTCTTAAGTCCCACCTCAAAATCAGTTAATGACTTTCATTTTATTTATTACTACTAAGGTTCCTGTGAATATATTGAGGACCAATATATTTAAAAAATCAGGTAAAACAGATGACTATTTGCTGAAGAAGAAGAAGAAGAAGAAGAAGAAGAAGAAGAAGAAGAAGAAGAAGAAGAAGAAAATGAAGAAGAAGAAAATGAAGAAGAAGAAGAAGAAAATGAAGAAGAAGAAGAAGAAAATGAAGAAGAAGAAAATGAAGAAGAAGAAGAAGAAAATGAAGAAGAAGAAGAAGAAGAAGAAAATGAAGAAGAAGAAGAAGAAAATGAAGAAAATTAAGAAGAAGAAGAAGAAGAAGAAAATGAAGAAGAAGAAGAAGAAAATGAAGAAGAAGAAAATGAAGAAGAAGAAAATGAAGAAGAAGAAGAAGAAGAAGATGAAGAAGAAGAAGAAGAAGAAGAAGAAGAAGAAGAAGAAGAAGAAGAAGAAGA
>JBBIGC010000152.1:6814373-6840763 GCA_037576955.1 Lepidarchus adonis | reverse complement strand
GTATATTAAATCTTGCCCCATCATTAGGTCAGAAGAGAGAATGAAGAGGGCATCTTTCCTTGCATGGGGTTGAAGGGATTCGTCCCCATATTACCTTATATAGTAAATATCTTAATTTGGTTTATTCAAAACATTGTTTTCCAAGTTCCAAACAGTATATTACATGCTATGTTTTACTTACTGAAAAGTCAACAATAGCATAAGAACCTAAAAGCAATTTTGTTTGGTGATAGCTGGATGCCTGCCTGGACATTTCTGCACTTCATACTCTCTCAGATGGTGTTTATACTAAAGCACAGTCTCTAATGGCTCTTAAACAGGCCGGAGCTGTGGGCTTGATCATGATGGCTTGTGAATGCAGCTCATTCACACGTATTAGGCTCAATGGCCTACATGAGATGGGCTGCTGTGACCCCTGCTGCGCAAAAGTCCCCCAGGGGTCGCACCATGACACCACACCACCCACTCCCAGCCAGGCCAGAGACATCTTAATCGTTGTGGGTGCGTGTTTACACCCGGGTGATAAAGGTGGATGAAAGTGTTAAAGTCCATTAAAAGCTATTGTCATTTTAAGAGAGTGAGAGAATAAAATGGGAAAAATGAACAATCATGACTGGAAATTATGCATAATACAATGGACAGCAAAGGTCATGACAAAACAGTACTATTATCATAAATGTCTTCACTTTTGCCTTAGATTTTTGCCAGAGCTCAAAATCCACCTGATAATATGTCTCAGCTAAGTTCTTTCTCATGGTTCTGAGGAACATTTAAACATTCCAATGCCATTAAATTATTTTGCCTGGTGTCTGAAGATACAGCAAATGGCCAAAAGCACGTTCATAAACATGCACAGGATCTCACAGCTGAATTTAGAAGTTTCCGGTTCACCATAATAGCACTTACAGTTGACCAGGGCAGTTCAACAATATTTTTTCAGCACCAATTCAAAGTGTCAATATATCTTTTTCAATATTTAATTTACAATCTTTATCAACAGGTTCAAGGTTTTCTATAAAAATGTCAGGAATGTTTGTGGTGTTCTTTTTTTGGGTTTAGTTGCTGTCAATACCCACAAAATACCTAGCCAAGTGCCACTAATGCAATGTTACAATGACGCAACTTATCATGTCAGCAAAGGAATGCCCACTCTACCCTGTATCATTTGATCGGGAAAGATGAAACTATATCCCACCCAGAGAGAGCAAGGTCAATTACACTCTCTTGGTCTGATGGCTAATAATTCACAATAATAGCACTTGCAGTTGACCAGGGTGACGTGGCAGGACTTACTGGAAAGGTGGCATCCAATGAAAGTGCCCTGTTGAAAGTCACTGAGCTCTACAACCCAATATACAGTCTGTAGTATTTGACTGAAGAGACTGGATTACTGAACTCTTTATATACTGTGTGTGGGAGAAAAAGATAAACTCACTAATCAGTGTCCACAAGAGATGAAAAAAAAAACAATAATATGAAGCACCACAATATTTCAGCACAATATTACATCAGCACCAAGTATCAATATGTTATTCAATATTATTTTAGAATGTATAAAAATAATTTGCCCCAAATATCATAATGGTATCATACTGTGTCAATAGTCTCCACATGAACCAATGCTTCCTCAGTTCTCGTACAAAGTTTAGCAAATTGTTTTTGATTGGAATGGTTTGGATATTTTCATTCTTTTTAATGACATCAAAAAAGACATATAGATGAGTGACAGGATAGAGAATGACATACATAGAGTTATCTGAGTTTTGCTATTTATTGATATTGTTAAAACTAAAACCCAGTATTCTTATGCGACACAAACACTGGTTATATAAGAAAAGACTATTTTTGCCCAGCATCATGAAGGCAATATTGTTTCTGTGGTAGGCCAGACTGTATGTCTTTACACCTCATTGGTCTGATCAGCAGACCAGTCTGAGCCTCAGTGATGGCATATATGCCTTTATTGTTATGAATGTATGCTGCAGGCATATGCTATTCATCACACATGCTTATATAAGCTAGTGTGAAAGAAATGCATTTGAGCAGACACATGAAAAACCTATAACAACTGAAAGATTTTAATAAGCGTAGCTTATTATGGCTATGCAAATTCTTACAATCTCTTACATAATTAACATAGAGGAGACAGGCATAGGCTGCCTAGTTATTAGCCTTATAACTTTAAGTGTTTTATGAAAATGATGACTTTCAATATGAATGATCTGAAAATAGCATGGCAAAGACATCATACTACGAAACATGCGCATTTATTTTGTCCTAGCAATGTCAAAAACAACCTGAAAGTTTAAAGTTACAGTTTCAAACATGTTAAGCACGGATTGCTAACACAACCCCAAGACCCACACAAAAGAAAGCCAATACCATTTACTACAAATCCAAAAATAAAATTACCTTTATTACCTTTATATCTGACCTTCTAAAGACCTGTGTGCATAAAATCTGTAATTGCAAGGTGATTGAATTCTACTTGTTGATGGATTGACAAATGCAAGAAGATAAATCCCAACAAGCGTCAAGAGAAATGATTTCAAATTAAGATATGGATTAAAGTGCTCACTTTCCAATGACAAAATGAAGGAGCTAAGATTAAAATAAATGTTCTATACACCTGAGTATGATTGAAAAACCCAACTGCAAGGATATGGACTTTGATCTTCAGTACACAGAAAATATAAAACACCACATACCTCAATGAGAATTTTAACCGGAGTCTAGTAATTGCTAAAATTATGGCTTAGCTTTTTAAAAACAGTGAAAACTAATCTTATAGTTAGATGCAGTTTAATTTACAATCTTTATCAACAGCATTAAATATTTCTCTAAAACTGTGAAGGATGTTTGTAGTGTTTTTGTTTTTTATTTAGTTATTGTCAATACCCTTCCACTAGCTAGGACTCCACACAATACCTCCAAAGGTGGGCAGGTGAAGGCTAGAACATGGTGGTCACCAATTCTTTCTCCAACTGCCATTAATGCAATGTTACAATGACACAACGTATCATGTCAGCTAAGGGGTGCCCACTCTAAACTGTATCATGTGATGGGAGAAAGGGAACAATATCCCACCCAGAGCGAGCAAGGTCAATTACACTCTCTTGGTCTGATGACCATGAAAAGATGTGGCATCACTGGATTTCACCTGATAGGACTAATGAATAGACAGGTGTTCCACTCAGGTATAAAGGAAAGAAAATTCCATAAACATTTGAAATCATAAAACCAAAAACAACCGAAGGATGGAAAGCTTAGAATACACTCATGACAAAACCTCTATGCTTGTTTCAATGAGCTATGACTGAAAATTATTACAATCAAATTGCCTTTATTATTGCCGGTCATTACTGTGAAGTATGGCTTAAGAAGGTACATGAACCAGTCAAAATAAAGAAGGTAAGAAAAACTCGATTTTCTACACTGAGTATAGTGGATAGTGCAAGACTCTGGAAATACTGTTTTACCTTGAGTCTGTGGAAGACAATGATGTTCATCACAGTCTAATGAGATCTTTTGAGTATAGTCAGGTGCTCCTGCAAAGATAAAAACAACAGGATTAGTACAGAGATGTGGGGGAACAGGGGAAGAAGCTGAAAAAGAAGTTTACAATAACACCCTGAGTTAATGTTGTGAAACATTGTTAAAATTCAATATTGCAAGTTTTTATTCTCTCATGGTATCATAGTATCAAACATTTAGACATGCATTAATAAAATTAATGAACCAAGGTTTATAGAGTACTGGTAATAATACCTTACAAACCCAACAAACCCAACATCACTTGCTTTCACAGTCTTGTTCTATTTGGTTTCTCTTAAAATGACACAAAAGGGAATCTCAGATAATATATCTTAAATCTTAACTGCACAGAACCCACATTTCCAGAAAGAAAATAACAATGTATTTTGTTCTGATGTATCTGAACTAAAAAAATAAATTGATAAATTAATTAAATAAAAAATAAAAAAACTTTTAATTTAACATTTAACATTAGGTGGGGGCAGTGGTGGTCTAGTACTGTAGTTAGGGCCCTGATAAACAGGCTGGAGGTTCAGGTCCCAGCCCAGGCACCACTGAGGAACCCTTGAGCAAGGTAGTGTCCCTCTACACTGCTCCTCGAGCGCTGCTTTTAGCTGCCCGCTGCTCCACGTGGGCACGTGTGAAGGGTTAAATGCAGAGGTGAATTTTGTGTGACTGGGTGAGTTCGCAATGACAAATAGTCACTTTTACTTAATTAACATTCTGTATAGACATGATTAACAACAACGCACAAACAAAAAAGACAGCTCTTCTTCCTGCCAAGCAATACAGTGGAGACACTGATAACCACATCAAATTCCGATTATAATTAAATGTCTCTTCTACTTACACACACTAATGTGGTCTGGAGAAAGTTAACATTTTGCCCTTTCCACACAACTGATCTAAGATTCTGTTCTGTCAATACTTCTATAATAAAAAATCAATATTGCTGAATGACAACAGCACCAACATACTGCCCAGCACTACCCATTAGTGTTAATGTCTGGCATCATTATTTTATTGAACTAGACTAGACTCCTCACTTCTCCAGATTTCACCTAGTGTCACTTGTTTCAGATTGGGCTGTTCTCAAGCATTTCCTTGAATGGACCCCATACCACCCAGATAATCAATGGCTTACATAAAAATAAATCTTACAAAAGTAAACAAAGCCTCTACTGTAATTCTACAACATGTCTCCTGGCCAGTCCACACACAATCTTTTGTGTTACATTGTGTTACATTTACTATTACATTGTGTGCAGATGACAGTACGCGGCTGCAAGGTCTAGTTGACGTGTTATTTTTTATCCACTGCAATGAAAAAACTTCCATAGAACAGTACATTCCACATAAAGCAAGTCTCTGAGTAGAAATATAACACATGCCTCAAGGAAAATCAACTAAATAACTTTTAAAAGCTACACAGGGTTTAATTTGTATGAAAAAAAGCCAAATCCAGAACCTCCCAGATTGGATCTCACACCAAATTTATGGGTTTTTGTAAGTAATGTTTATAATGGTGAAATCTCAAAAGCTATTTTCCTCATTAGATTCTACATGTACCTCCCAACCATGAATATTTTTTGAAAATAATGTTTTAGGCCAAAACCTTCTTTCAATGGAGTATAATTATATCCATTATCAGGTAGTAACTTCCTGTTAGGTAGCTTTTAGAGCATAGATTATCCGCAAAGTGCAGGTGTGGCTGCAGGTTTTCAATCCAATCAAGCAGGAGCACACCTGGTTCCACAACTAATGAGTTGCTCAAACAGCTGATTATGCAATATGAGGAGAGATCCTGCCTGGTTGCAGTGAAAACCTGCAATCGCACGAGCCCATTGTGTTAACCCGTTTGGAACTGACCCTTACAAAAAATGTTCACCACTGTGAACAATTCTGACTTATAGATGAGTTTAAATTGAGAATTTCACACCAACGCCTGAAAGACTTTGTATCTTAACCATTTAATTGTGCAAACATTTTAAAAACTAGGTGTAATTCCCATTCAAAAAATGTATGCAATGATCTTTAGAAATCCATAAACATTTAAATAAACCACTTAATATTGATGAACACAGTAATGTGGAAACATTAGATGCAACAGATATGGTCAGGAAGATGTAATAAACAGTTTATTACTTGTTAAGGCCCTGCTATTGCTTTGATTGTTCATTGCTCAGTAGAGCTTAGTATTGCTGAGAAAATACACTGTTCATGCATTCAAAGCTGTTTGCTTAGTTCTGACTAACCTATGTATGAGTAAATGTTTGATATGTAAAAGCATCATTAACACACTTGTTAATAATACGACCCAATTAAGTTCACACCAAGCTTCATGTCTGATAAATCTTTTTTTAAACCAGCATTTAAACCACCAATTAAACCCTGAACATATATGCACTTCACTGTCAAAGACCCTTTTGCTAAATGGTAATTCAGTAGTGATTTCAGTGTGACTTTGAGACGACTAAGCTTTCAGTGTTCACTTAAATCCATTCCACATTGAAGGTGATGTGCATATTAGATCCTGCCAATATACTGGTTGTCCAATAATTACAGAATCTTTTAAATAAGCAATAAGCAATTCAAGCTGAACTGGTGAATGTGAACACAAAAGCATATTTTTTAGTATTAAAAAAACTCTTTCATCACTTTACCCAGGTAGTCAGTGGTCACAGGTCCTGGCACGTGTACCACTGATGCACCATTGAGTAGCTCTTGATAGCTGCCCACATGTGCACAAGTGTGATGGGTTAAATGCAGAAGTCACATTTCGTTGTGGTGAACTTTTCATGAACATAACACTATAATGCACACAAAGTAGTAATGATCATACATCAAGCCTGCAAAGACTTCTGGGGAACCCATCTTAGTGCTATATTAAGGCTGAGGTTCCTTGCAGTTTAGTTTGAGATTTAGAAGAATGTCAGTTGACCATCATACTGTCACTGTCAAGTAGGGCTGCAACAACGAATAGATTTAACCAATAAAAATCGATTACTAAAAGAGTTGGCAACGCATTTCTTAATCGATTCGTTGTGTCGTACGACGCGGAGACATTTAATTATTACAAAAAATCGCTTTTTTAAGTGATGCTTAAAACTTCTGTTTAAGATTATATCTCATTAAGATTATTTTTCTTACCCCATTGGCAGATAATTTTGCTTGTTGTAAGCAAACAAACACTTAATATTAAGTTGTTTTTTCAGAAAACAATATATAATTTCTTACGCCATTTCATGTGTATCTGTACATGTATGTGTATCTTGTGTATGTATGTGTATGTGTATCTTGATTTAAGATTTTTTAGATATTTGAAAAGCAGTTAGAAAAGCATTTTTTGCAGTGTATATTCTGGCCTTTGTCCCATATAGGCTATTATTGACAAATATATTTGTGTGTGTTGAACTTTTTAATTTCATTTTAGAGTTCTTTTATAGCACTTGGTCATTTTAAGCTGTGTTTAAATTTGGTGTATAATTTAACCTTGCACTTACTACTTCAGAGTCAACTTCAGAGAGAGTGTGAGTGTGTGTGTGTGTGTCATGTCTGTAATTGCTCTTTGGGTGACTTACCTTTACACAACTAGTAACTAAAACAAGTATGTATGTATGTAAGTGTGTATTTAAAGTTGATGTAAATATTGTGCTGCTACACACACTCATACTATCTTTTTGATTCCAGAAAAAAACTGAAACCATGTGAGGCTTATTGATGGGAAATGATCATCCGATAATCAACCAATTAATCAATTATTAAAATAATCATTAGTTGCAGCCCTACTGCCAAGAAAGCACTCTTTGAAGCTAATGGTGTGAAAAGAATGTATAACATATAAATACAAAATGACATAAATCAATATTCTTAGTTTAAAACTGGTATACAGATTATAAATGTGATCCCACAGTTGGCAGCAGAGCTACAACCATTGAGTACCAGAAAGAGTAGCAGCATTAGTTCATTAGTAGTATTTAGCTCAAATGCAGCTAAAACACACAAACATAGACCTATAACAGGGAAAGGTGATGCACAAAAGACAGCCAAATCTAAAGAAAAGGGAAACAAATTATGGACTGCAATTTTCACAAACAACTGCCATTAGTAGGCTCGGGGATACTGTGAAGCCAGAAGAAAAATATGAATGATTATCTGAAATTAAATGCCATTGGAAACGACAGTGATCCTTACAACTTATACCAAAAGCAGTGGCCTGGGGAAGACTTATGTCAGTGTATGCCCTATATTGACAATTTTATTTTTATCTGTGTCTCTAGCGCATTACAGGAGATGCTTTTGCAGTAGTGCTGTAATGTTTACTGAGGTTAAAAAATTATTTAACATTAAAATTCTTGATTAAATGGCTTAGTGATCCATTTATCAATTTCAACAATGAGCATAAAAGATGCTAACGTGCTTTTTAAAGACATTCTCTGCAGTCTGAATGTCGTCCACAAGGTAGAGCTATTATCACTCTATTTGCCTTGGACTTGAGAGTCCTACAAAAAGCATTCGGGTCAAATATGACACTGACAACTACATTTCTAGACAGTGGTGATGGCATGGACATACAGTGAGCTCAATACAAAAATATTTGTAAATCTTTCTTCAGTCATTTGCATTTTTATTTTAGTTGATTTACTGGCAAGATCATGTTAAACTACAAATAAAATATCTTTGGAAGACATTGTCTGATAAAATACTATTTTTTATATCAATAAGCCTCTAAAATGTGCCTGAAAAACATCAGGAATTTCAAACAGTGTTTTTTGGGGTTTAAAGTCATAAATAAAATGCTTAATTATCAAAATAATTAAAAGATTGCTAAATTGCCACTATACTGAATGCAATACTCATAGATTGTCAAAAACATCAAAAAAGCAAACATAATATCCTATCATCATTTCATATACACCTGAAATAGTGAAATTTTGGTCTTTAATGCAGAATGAAAAAAAAATCTTGGCATAATAACTGTGAAATGACTGAAATTCAAGTACATGTCAAAGATCTAGTCAGCTCAGCTAGAGAACAATAATCTTTTCCTTTTCTACGTAATACAAACATAATAAGATTCTGAATGCAATCACAGCCATCCTAAATGCTTTTGCAAGACCAGAAGGGTAGTGCTAATCTCATCTGATTTATTCTGGCCAGAAAGACCCATTTCCTTGTTTACTTATTTAACACATTACATGACTTGTTTTGTTCTCGCCTAAACATTCTCTGCTCTATTCCAGACCGATCAGTGATAACAATTGGGAACTAAAATGTTTACTTTGTCACAAAATGAGGGATGTTTTCCTATTATTTCACACAAGATAATTTACTCCCTCATTGGTTCCCACTTATACAATTCCACTCTTTCTATCTTGCTCCAAGCACTAGATTGCACATTGTCAGCAGTTGAGACTTTTATGTCAAGTCACTAGAGGATGAAATTAATAATGAAAAATGCATGGTAGATTATCTTCAGTTATGAAAGTATAACCATTTTTTTAATAAACGTGCCATTCTATTGTTCTATTTAATCAAGTTTTCTACAAACAGGATTATGTTTCTTGATTCAAACCTGATATTGAATTCCCAAAGTATTAGGTAAAGAGTTTTCTTGGATATTACATCACTTTTTTCTCAGAAATAACAAATGGGAAGCCAAGATGGGTCCTGCAGACCCTCTCTAAGCCACACCGAAATCTCTATTTAGCAATTATTGTTCGCCTGTCAACACAAACTCAAGCAATAAATAATTTTGTTAATTATCAATTGATTACAATAGCAATCTGATGGATAAACTGACTTGCAGACGTGATACATCAGTTTAATGACATTTCTTAATCAAAACACTTGGCAATCACCAGAGAGCAATTACAGGCCATGAGATAAAGACAAACCATTAATAACGTGTTACTCTGCTTCACTCTGGTACAGCTGCTGGGGCACAGGACTCTTCCTCAATGCAAGCCTTTACCACCTACTGTTAATTGTGCTTGGCTTGGCTTTGACCAGAAACTGATCAGTGCAAATCAAAGCTTTCTGACACAGGTATTTAAGAATAAAGTATAGGTATTTGTGTATTTAGTATGGGTATTTGTGTATTCATTATAGCTATATGTGAATTTAGTATAGATATTTGTGTATTTAGTATAGGTATTTGTGTATTCAGTATAGGTATTTGTAAATTTAATATGGGCATTTGTGAATTAAGTATAGGTATTTATGTATCTTGTATGGGTATTTGTGTATTTAGTAAAGGTATTTGTGTATTTAGTATAGGTATTTGTAAATTGAATATGGGCATTCGTGAATTTAGTATAGATATTTATGTATCTTGTATGGGTATTTGTGTATTTAGTATAGGTATTTGTGTATTTAGTGTAGGTATTTGTGTATTTACTATAGGCATTTGTGAATTTAGTATAGGCATTTGTGAATTTAGTATAGGTATTTGTGTATTTAGTATAGGTATTTGTGAAAAAAAGCTCTACTTCTCTTGACTTGCTAAGGGGTCCACTAGTGCACTTACAACACTTACAACATGTCTGTTAAAGAAAATTAATTTCAAGCATATCATAAACCTCAAGGGCAGAGTTGAGAAAACGTTCAGTTTACTACTAAGTAATAATGAAATTCCTCTCAAAAACTTGTTATATACAAATAAATGGTAATTAACCAAGGCATAGAAACAGACATATGCAACATATTTTAACCACTATTAGCCAGTCATTAACAAGTGTAGAATTACCAAGATGTCCCTGTGCTGTTTCCATGGAAGCTCTCCCTTTTTCTTGGCGGTACATTTCATCAACAATTACGCTGCTTTCAGCTACTTTTTCAGCGTATTACATGGCCGGCAGTGAGCAGTCTTGTTATTTTGCAGTGAGGTTTCACTTGCTGCCAGCTTCGAGGTCACTGCCACTTTACCCTATTTTAATATCAATGGCAGCTACCGACACCAACAGATTTCGTCCTTTATTTCTCCATATGCATGAAGCTGCTCTCTGGTGAAGGTTGCAAATGAAGATGCAATTTTCTCAACCACATTATTCAAATTCAGCATTGGAACTGGCACCAACAGCCACATGCACACCCTGCCCAAATCCCCTCTCTTACTGAAAGCAGGAAGTATTCTGTAGGTCATGTCCTAGATGTATTTCAGTATTGTCTAATGGATGTTTATCTATTTTCAACCACCAACAATCTCAGCCAATTCCATATTATAAAGGTAACTTTAAAAAAAGCTTGTTAATAAATCATAAATCTTAATCATAGGGATCATGATTCTGCTTCTACACACATTTAATCATTAAAAGTCCCAATTAAAGCAGCCCATATACTATATATTAATAAATGTATTGGACATAATAATGTCCATAATAATAACAATAATGGACATAACCTAATCAAATAAAAAGCATGGTGGTATGGGTTTAAAGGGCCCATATTCTGTATTGTTATCTTTACTTAAAGAAAAAAAACAATTACAACTATGACAAAATTAAAACAGAGTGTATCAGAGTGGGGTACTATGAAGTTTTTGTGTGTGTGTGTGTGTGTGTGTGTGTGTATGTGGGTGTTTTTTTAAAGTCATTACAACATACAGCACATACTCCTACCTGTCCCAATTATCACACCACTGCCTCATCAGGATTATCAGAATCAGAATCAGAAAACTTTATTAATCCTGGAGGAAATTACTTTGCAGCGACTGCACATGGAGACATACAGACACAGTTACAAAATTTACCAAGTATGGTAAAAGTAGTAATTAAATAGAATAAGGTGAGGATAAAAATAAAAAATAATAGAAAAAAATACAAATGTAATAAATCTAACAGTAAAATAAACTGATAAAAATAAATAAAAGAAGAGATATAGAATAAATAAATAAGCCAGCACTGAGTCACCGGGAGTGGAAGCTCTAGCTGTATTGCACAAGATATGGATATATTGGTATAATTGCAGTGGTACTACACATTATGCCATTATTTGACCTGATTGCAATTATTCGCCATAATTGTGATCATTTTCAACTGGCATTAGATTTCAAAATGATATGAAGAATTTGAATTAGGTGCAAAAAATCGAAATATGTAGAAAATCCATTTACTGAGATATGGTCCTTACAAAAACAGCTAAAGGTGAAACTTCTAACATTTACAGGGCAGCTGTTTGTTTATTTATTAGCTAGGTAATATCAGTTAACTTATACCAGTTACCTAATTTTTCCTACTTTATTGTCATATAAATTTTTTTTTAATACTTTCAATAATAATAAAAGTTAACTAAATCTCTATTCGCCAAAAATATAAACTCCCAGACTTCAAATCAAGATTTTCTTCAGAAAACTATTTGCATAATAAACATGAACATATGATTTGAAAATCGCTCCACTGGACGCCTTTTAAATGTTGTGCTTGTTTTCTGTATCTCAGAACAGTAAGGAACGTCTCTTTGAAGCTTATTTTTCTGCAGAGAACAAACAAGCCTCACATCATATCGTATAACAGTCAACATCAGCTCTAGACACCATTACTTAATGAACATTCAGGTAGGTGGGTTAAACCACATTTAGATAAACCATATTTAAATGGCCAGAGTGACCCCAGCAGGGCAGTGAGCTGTGGCTATCTTCCAGACCGCAGCAGATCTGTCCACAGAGGCCAAAAGCATCGTAGAAAATCATAAATCATCTGCACGGTTTTCCACCTGAGTTCGCTCTTTTGCCCTAGATGGAGCTGTTATCCTTGAAGCCTGATTCAATTATTTACTTGGCAAATAAATTATTACATAATGCTCCTGTGCACAACAGCCCACAGCACCACTGCACTTTCCAATGATGTCTGACAATGTGTTTCCATCTGAAGAGTTCCACGGGGGTATAAGGAGCGTGAAGTGCCGTGAGCGGAAAAAAAAGAGGAAACATAACAAATTTTTAGAAAAATTTGGAAAAAGGATAGAAAGGCACGTTCTGAGTGAAGTGTGGGCCTGGCTGCATTGCAGAAGTGCAGCGGTAAGCTGAGCCAGGCAAAGAGCGGCATCTCTGTTTCTGCACCCTGCTGGGTGTCTCAGAGATGGGGGGAGGGGTTCAGGGTGACTGCAGAAGGCTTCACGCTCTGATCAGGATGGCACTGCTGCCCCGGTTTCCCACCCAGTATGCCATCATCTTACTACATGCTGTCATTTCATTTGGACACCATGGCCTCCTTTTTCCACGATATGGCACGATTCACTTTTAAGTGACCACAATGACAACAAAAATAGACTGAAATTACAACACGCATAGAAAAGTAAAGCAATGTCCAAGTAATTCACAGAACTAGAACACAGCCTTAGATAATACTGCATACAAGCTGAAATCGTTTTTGGTTAACAGTAACAAAAACTTAATTTCCAATTTATTTGAGTTATTTGATGGCTGCAACACATACATACATTTTTTATGCAAAAGTTTGGGCACCCCTTGATGAATAACAGATTTTGTTGATTTTGTAATTGAAAAGATGTTAACACAGTCTCTTTAAAATACACAATATTTTCAGCAAACATTGATACATAATTAGGTTTTATGCCATAAATTGAACAACAACAAAAAAAAAACATTATTATTGCACTGTGCAAACGTTTGCGCACCCTTAAAGTTCCAAAGTCCCAGATTCTTTTTGCAAGGTTTCAGACCTTAATCAGCTCATTAGATCTGAAGCATGGCAACAGCGGTCATTAGTAAATGTCTTTTAAAAAAAGCTTTCAATTCAAACCTTATGCACACACTTGCAACAACCATGGGTTCCTCTAAGCAGCTGTGTAAGTCTCTGAAAATGAAAGTTGATGCCCACAATGCAGGAGATGGCTACAAGAAGATGGCAAAATCACTTTCCACAGTGAGAAATGTAATTAAGAGATGGCAGTTCAGGGGACTGTGGAGATCAAGATGAGATCTGGAAGACCAAGAAAACTCTCGGAGAGAAGACCCCATTTGACTGCAAAACAATCCTGCAGGAAGATTTAGCAGACTCAGGAATGGTGGTGCACCGTTCCACAAGACCTTCATGGAAGAGTCAGCAAAAGAGAACCATACCTGCATCTCCATCATAAAATCCAACATCAGAAGTAGTATGCAACAGAACATTTGCAGAAGCCTGATGCATTTTTGAAACAAGAGCTGATGAAGTTAAAATAGAACTCTTTGGTAGAAAAAAGAGCAGCATTTCATGAAAACAACACCTTGCCAACCATTAAGCATGCGGGTGGATCTATCATGCTTTTGGGTTGTGTTGTAGCAAGTGGCACAGGAAAAATTGGGAAGAATGGATTCAACCAAATACCAGCAAATTCTGGATGCAAACATCACACCATCTATAAAAAAGCTGAAGCTGAAAAGAGGATGAGCTTCTACAAAAGGACAATGATCCTAAACAAACCTCCCAAACCTGCATTGTGTCCCCACCAATCACATTGGCGATGTGTATTTGGCAGATGGGCTTTTGGGTAGAGAGAGCTGTTTAACGCTCTGTGTACCTGGATGCATTATGTTAGACATTCATGGTTTTGTTAGATCAAAAATATTAGTGAGGACAGTTCAGCAAACGGTAGATATTGTTGGGGATAAGCAATTCTACGCCCTTGCATTATTGGGACTTTTCCCCCTTTTTCTAAGAACCTCTCCAGTGATGTTTGCTTTTACATATTTTTACAGGGTTCGCTTGCAGGCTTTATTTATCACTTCACAAAACAAGTGTGGGAAAGAGACGCGCAGAGACACAGTCTGGTACAAAATCATCCACGGCCCGGTACTGGTCTGTGGCCTGGTGGTTGGAGACCACAGTTCTATGGCATTGCTGCTAATCACCCTTTATTTGAGTATTTAAGTGTTAAGTACCAGTAATGAAGAAGCACGGATGTATTAACATATGAAACAGTGATACTAAATTTTGCCAAGCCCATACAGCACTGAATGGTATCAAAAAATAACATGCGAAGCAGAGCGTGGCCACTGCTCTGTACATACTGTGTGGTGGGAGTGGAGGGTGAAGGATCAGGCAGGATATGGGTAATAGGGACTGCCTCTAATGGCCCACATAGCCTCTTAAGAGCTTGCAAACTGCGCAGATCGCTCATGGCCTTTACCCCCTTCTGCATTAGCAAGTATATTAGTCCTTTTGCTTTGGCCACTACGGCTGAATATTCTGCATATTAATTCTCATCGTGGCACTGGCATTCAGCAACGCTCGCTTGACAATCTAGCTTGAGCACACAAATGAACCACACTCAAAGCAGCTGTGGTCTTTTTCTTGTCTTCTCTCACTCCTCTCCTGCTGGAGCTTCCTGCTTCTCCTTCCCATGTAAAGCAGTATATCAGTTTCCTCACCTGTTTGTTTAGCCTGAGCTGAGGCTGCCAATGCATCCTCATGGGCTCTTGTCTTTATATGGAGATGGATCAGAGAGCAGCGTTCCATAGAGAGTTCAAGTTGTAAGCTACTGTATTTTCATCTTAGTACATCCAAAAGCACAAGTAATCGTTTATATCTCTTTTGACCACTTATAAGAAACCGAGCCCTCTCATGTGACTGAATAGCCACGAGCTACTTTCCATTAACACTTTGACTCATCAAAACACACAAAACACTGTGATATGTAGCAGTATAATCGCAGTCACAGTCACAGTTTGAAGCAGTGTCATTACAATACTTTTTTGTCAAACCTTATAACTGTAGTACTAGAGACCCGCAAGAATATTGTAATAATTTTGGTACTGACACAATATTTTTTAAAATTGTTGTGTCAACAGATGTGTACATGAGACTGATGTGCAAACTCATATCTGATTACATATTTATTGTAATTCCTGGATGAGCAGAACATTTAAGTGATGCTGCGTGAATGTGCTATACAGAATGCATTTCATTAATATAATGCATAAAAAAATAAATGTTACATTCTGCTCTTAAGCCATTCTAGATTGTGCTACAACTAATATGTAAATTTTGTAAATGGGTGTGTGCAGCATCGGCATCAGTGAATATGTGCATGAAAATAACAGAATAACAGCATTAGCTCAGAATTCCCATATCAGTGTTTGCAGACCTATACTGCCTCATATCACATCACATATAATTAAGAGTGAAATCACAAATAGATCCAACTTGGTTGGGTAGTGCAGCTCTTAACCCATGTGAATAGCACTTTATAAATAAATGAACATCTCCCATAATCCATATTCTTCACTAACAATTAGGTTCTTAACAAAGTAAATGTTCCTTTGTGCTTATGTTGAGATCTAAAGAGTCACTGGATCATAACTTTCACATATCATGCCATTCTCCCTTATAAACATGACCTCCAATCTGAATTTTGCTACAATATACCACTAACCATACCTCATCAACACAAAATAACACTTTCTTTGTTCTGACTGCCCATTCTTAGAAAAATACAACAGTGCTGCCATTTCACTCCCTTTACTCTCACTCATATTGCTGATTTCGTACATGCTTTTAAACGGTAATCTCCAACCTACAGGGTTGGGGGAGGATAATAGTAAGCTCATCGTGGTACAATCTAATTAAAATACATATATGCACTATTAATATATAGTATCTCACAAAACTGAGTATTCACGTCACAATTTTGTAAATATTTGATTAAATCTTTTAATGGGACAACACTGATGATATGACACTTTGATACAATGTAAAGTAGTCAGTGTACAGCTTGTATAACAGTGTAAATTTACTGTCCCCTCAAAAAAACTCTACATACAGCCATTAATGTCTAAACCACTGGGAACAAAAGTGAGTACACCCCTGAGTGAAAATGTCCAAACTGTACCCAAAGTGTCAATATTTTGTGTGGCCACCATAAGGGTTGTTCCTGCTATCAGAAAAGGAAGGCGGTCATAACAAAGGAACAGACCTAACAACTCGATTTGCTTTCTAAAGTATGGCTTTTAAATGGAAAGTTCAATGCAATGCTACGTAAAGGAAGTGATCATACTTACTATAGTCATTTAGAGTACATTACTGATTGCAGTTTGAACAGCTAATTAAAATTCAACTTGAGCCTAATCCTGGTGGCAAACCCCAGTCAGTTAACTACAGTCAGCTAACCACAGTCAGCATGGTTTCATGATAAAGAAAGTCAGCATTAACAATGCAACCACCATACAAAATACAGTTCTACACAACCCCTTCCAGTCAAATTGCATTTTTCTTCTGACCTTCTTAGTGGTAGTAAGTGGTAGTGGTAGCATTTCCTCTAAATAACATCATTTTCCTGCACATTTTAGTCTGTTTATTTACTGAGCTGAAAATACTCTGGAAATTTTACATAAACATAAACAGGGCCAACTTTTTGAAGGTTTTTTTCCCAATAGCAAACATACAGTAATTGTGCATTTAACTGTTAAATTCTATTTAGAATATTTGTACTGATTTTCCCTTCACTTCACATAAAATCATCAAAACATGTTATTTGTAACCTACAGTACCTTTATTCATTCAGGCTTTATGTTGTAGCACTTGTCATCTGTATTTATTGACTAAGAGGAATGTGTTGGCCTTTATAGTAGCACTCGCGTCAGTGTTGTCCTGCTCACATAAAATCCTCAATTGTTCCTGTCACTTTGGACAAAAGCATCAGCAAAATGAATACATGTAAATGTGGAAACGTATGTAAATGAGAAATTGTATGAAACTCGTCAACCGCATATGGGTTGTTGCAGTTCAAACTCTTAAATGTAATGTGTTGGAAGCAAGAAAATGGGAGAAATATCTTAGGGACTTTGACAAAGGTCAAATTGTGAAGACAACTGGCACAGAGAATCTCCACAACAGCAGGTCAGTATCTACCAGAAGTTGCCCAAGGAAGGACAACCCATGAACAGGTGACAGGGTCATGGATGCTCAAGGCTCAATGATGCATGTGGGGAGTGAAGACTGTTTGGTCCATTCTCACAGAAAAGCTAGTGGAGGACAAATTGCTCAAAAGTTTGTGCTGGGTATGAAATAAAGGTGCCAATGCACAGCTTGCTACATATGTAGCTGAGTAGCTGCAGACTGGACAGAGTGCCCATGTTGACCCCTGTCCACTACCAAAAGCAACTACAATGGGCATGTGAACAATGGAAGCAATAAAAGAAGGTATTCTGGTCTGATGAGTCAACATTTCCTGCATGTGGGTGGCCAGATGTGAGTGCATCACTTACTTGGAGAAGATATGGCACCAGAATGTATAAGAATAAGATGTGTCAGCAGAGGCTGTGTGATGCTCTGGGCAATGTTCTGCTGGGAAACCTTAGGTTCTGGCTAATGTGTATATAATGTGTCCTGTCATGCTGCCAAAACTGTTCTGGAATGTTGAGGAACACGACAAAGAGATCAAGTTGTTGATTTGACCTCCAACCCCATTGAGGATCTGTAGAAGATGCTGGACAAACTAGTCCAATCCATCTAATCCCCACCTCGCACCTTACAGGACTTCAAAGATCTGCTATCATCTTGGAACTAGATTACACAGCATCTTCCAAGGTGTTTTCACGTATATGTGTTGCAAGGTGAGAACTGTTTTGGCAGAAAGAGGAGGACCAATCCAAATCAGGTAGGTCATTTTAACTGCGATACAGCAGATACAGACTGGCTCTTTAGGAACGTTGACACCAGAAAGTGTATTTTAACAGCCTTTACGCTAGATTCTCACTTTAGCAAGTTGAGACCCTCAGCCTTGTTCTGGGATGACCGTGCCGTAAGCCTTTAATCCTCTATGTGACCACGCTACCTGATAGATTTGCCAATATTATCAGTGTAGGTGTCTGCTCCTCCTGACTGCTGCTAGAAGCTCAGCCAACATGACAGGGCTGCAATTCCACTGAGAGATGAGCTATACATCTGTACCTTTACTTCTGGAGGTGAAAAAATATATAATAGCATGTGACAGAACAAAGATTATTCTGACAGTGCGGGTTTGAAGCCACAGGCCAGGTCCAACCCGGGGAAAAAAGAGGAGCTGGTGTGGAGCGGAGCTACAGGAACGCTCATTACCAGCCATCTTGACATGCACATGTTAATCTGGATCCTGGGTCGATTCATTAGAAAGAACTGTTTGCAGCTGAAACTTATTCTCCTCTCTCCAGAATAATAACAGAATAGCAATGAGTAAAAACATAGATTGTATTATTGCACTGCACTGTATTTATAAACATCAGAATAATCTAATAACTGACCCACATGAGTTGAATGAAGTCTTGGTGAGTATTACTTACTTCCAGCACTATCTTGGTCATCATTGAAGGAGGCACCATTATATAACAGTAAATTATTCATTCATTATCCAAGTATTAACAATTTATCTGACGCTTATAATTGCCTTTAACACGTGAGCTGATCTCAGAGCTTGTTTTAGTTGTCATTACTAAAGATTTTAAACGACAGCATCGGTTTGACACTTGACGGAGCCAATTTGACACCTTTAACTACTGTCTCCTTGTTTAACGAGACTAACTACATATGTGCACGCGCCAGGAGCGCTGCCAGCCTCACAGCAAGTTTCCAGCTCCGAGCGCGTGCGCACTACACGCTGATCCTGACACATCTGGAGAGGATGGCACAGACGCACGCAACCCCGGCGCCAAAATGCAGGACAGTCGTCGTGTAGCATTAAGTCCCCTCGTACACGCCCTCTGCTACCGTTAGCGGAACAAACGGCAGAAAGTAAAAGCACCACGGCGCTGTCACCGGCGTAGGAGCCTCACCTCAGCAAACTGCCACCGCAGCCTCCGTGTTTTCGTCCTTGTTTGGACGCTTCCCTCATTAGCGGCAGCAGACGGCTAAAGACCCGTCCCCGGCACCGGCCCGTCCCTCCGTCAGGTGTCTCCCGTCTCTTGGAGGAGTTGCCAGACGCCCCCCCAGCCCCTTGCTTGCTAGCAAAGATGCCTTTCAGGCTCAGCCGTGCTGCTACTTTACTCCGGCTGCGCTCCTCCCCTTTTCGCGCTCGGCTTTGTGCTGTACGAGCGCGTTATTTATTTATTTCATTCTCCTCCCCGCCCGTATTCCGACACGTCCCGCCCTCCTACGTTGTGATTGGCTAGCGGTGTCAGGCTTCGCGCATTGCAATTGGCTACTAGTTCGCACGCACGAGGAGCACTTTGTGCCGTGTGAACGCGAGTGGTGTTTTCTTTGTATCTGCAAGTCCCGCCCCTTTTGATCTATGATTGGCTCGCACTTGTGAAATGCCCGCTGTCTGCACCACGATTTGCTGGAATTTCACACACTCTCATGCAGTCCGCCTATGGCAGAATACAAGCTACGAAGCAATCTAGGGCGGGACTAGACGAAAAACGGGTAGGAAAAATTAAACTGCTGCGCATACAGGGCACGTTAGCACCACTTGCTGGAGCAAATGTGGAACTACATCGAAAAGCATCCCTGTTTTACGGAGCCTACATTCAGTCGCAGCTGACTCTTGTCTTGTAAAATGTTAAAGGGCATTCATAATGGTTATGGCCTCGCTTTAGAGAGTCATATTCACAGATCTTTTATTATGGTTGTAAAAATAAGATTCGCCATCTCACTTCATTTTCCTACACTGATATGTGGACAGCTGCTTCAGAATCACCTATGATGATGATGCAGATCCCAAATCCTGAGAGACCAGAAAATAAAAGTCGGTTTAAAACACTTAGATACTTGATCCCAAAGAGTTGTAACTGATATGTGATAAATGACGCCGAAAGATGGGAATGGATGTCACATATATAATACATTACATCCTTTTAAATATTGAAGATGGCCTGTTATTAATAATTAAGTACATAAACTGTCAATTTTCCAACAGTCTCTCGTTGAATTCCTTGGGAGCAGTTGAACTTTTCTCTTGCATTGTGTTTTTGACTGCAAGCATAAAATGTATGGATATGTATGCAGCTCAGTGAGGCTCACAAAGCTTCAGGACCCAAGGGGATGCAGTACGTTGCGTTCCACTGGGTTTCAGCTGACCTGAACGTACTTTTACACCTGACCCCAGCAGGCATCCGGCACAGAGCGAGGACAGTGCAGGATTTTTCTCTGCATGTTTTTCAAATGAAGCGTCTTTTAAGGGGAAAATAATGCTTGAGTGCCTGGCATATCAATTCCAATCAATGAGAGAGCCTTGATGAGGTGTGTAAAAACATAAAAATCCTTTAAGAATCTATTGACATGGAGAGGTTATTTCAGTAGATTGTATCAGTTAAGTAATGTGATGACCTTTTGACCTTGTTACAGGCTCTACTGGAGAAATGAGAGAGAGAGAGAGAGAGAGAGAGAGAGAGAGAGAGAGAGAGAGAGAGAGAGAGATCCCAACAACACCCAAGTTGCTGAAACCCTTATGAGCATGGGCCATTCCACTATATGGACAAACAGGTCCAAGTAATTGGCCACTGGGGAAGACAATGTTGAGCAGCTCACCAGCACACGCTGCAGCAACACACTTTTGTCATTCAGTTTACTTACTTGCTTTGGTATAATGTATCTAAGTCGTGCGGAAACGCACTGAGCATTTGAATCAAGTAACGCATCCCTGTTTTTCAGTCTCAAACACTTCCCTCGCTCTGCAATATCTTTTAAACCTTTATCTCAGCTGCCTCGCCTCATTTGCACCTCCTGAATGCACATAAGCCTAATTTTCCAGGCTGTTAATAAGCTAGAAACTTCCTCTCCCTTACCCAGCACCTGTCTGAGCTCTGAGTCTGTCACAGAGGAGTTCGGGATGTAGTGCACAGTAGTGAACCTGATTCACAGGCAATGTTCCATGTCCTTGAAGGAGACCCTTGAGTTGTGTGGAGCTCTACTAACTGCCACATAATACATTCGACTCTGCAATCAGAGGGTGCCAGATCCAAGAATAAACAGATTTGCAGCTGAGTGAAGCTGCAGAATAAGGATTTTACCAAAAAGAAACACATCTTGTTTGACAGACTCTCTGTGGAAACTTCACACAATCACAAAATCTAATTTACAAAATCGGTTCTTTGGCAAAGGACCCTGAGAAACAGAAAGACACCTGTGGCCAAAGCAACAGCATTAACCACCACATCAAACTCAAGACAATATCAGTAAGATATGTGTTTCTTTGAGGGTCTGTTGGTCGTCAGTATTGTTGAACTATTGGAACTTCTTTTCTAATGTTAGTCATAGAAGAGTCCAGGATGGTCTAGTGGTTAGGACCTTCCCCTTGGTATCAGAAGGTTCAAATCCCAGCGCAGGCACCACTGGGGTGACCTTGAGCTACACTGCTCCCTGGGTGATGTCGAGAGCGTCCTGCTGCTCTGTTGTTTGGGTGGGAAGGGTTAAATGCAGCGGTCGCATTTCCTTGTGTTCACAACGACAAATCGCCACCTTCACTTAATTAAGCAGATGTTTCTCCAGATGTAAACATAGCCCTTCACCACAACTTTGTAAAACCATTGACCCAAAAGCGTTTCTTGGTCAAAAGTCATCTTTCGTTGATTTTCTAAGTGAGAATCACTAAACACATCCTTTATGGAGAACACAAATCTTGGTGAACAATTACTGTGTATTTTGTCCAATATGTTACAGGAAATGAACAGCGATGATGATGTTTGCAGAAGTGTCTCAGTTGTAAGACGTGTTCCTTTATTTTTCTCTTAGAAAACTAACAAAACATGTCATTTGCACAATTTTTTGCAAACAAGTGTATACATTTGCTATACTCTTAAAAATACATATATAAATATAAATAAAACTAAATAAAAATCTTAGCTTCTATAGCTTAAGTTCTTGTACCCCCCGCCCACACACATACACACAGTTTACAGTTTACAACACAGTGCCAAAGAACCCATTTGGCACCTTTATTTTAAACATTTGTCAACATTTGTCCTTACCTTTCTCAGAAGAACTGGCCAGTGGCGTCCTCGAGGCCTCAAGGACGCAGTTAGAAATGGCACATGGATCTGCTGGGATCTGCTCCTGAATCCCAGAAGCTTGGACTCACTCTGTGCTTCCTCTTACAGAAAGAGCCCAGAGGGAGGGAATGAACGGTTCATTTAAAATTGACCCCCTGACTGAATTAGAGAGTCCTTCAAAGGAAAGGCATTATTAGTCACTGTGCCATTACCCCACTCTGTGCTAAAGACTAGTAATGGGCGGAAATGGCTTTACAACCTCATTTTCTATTGGACAGTTGATTTGTTGGATACTTTCTAATTTAAATATTTGACTTGAGGTTTAATATTGTATGCACTGCATGACGTGCATATGAAACTGGAGGGGTGAAGCAAAGTAAAAAAAAAAAATCATTAATGTGTACTCTATGACAATATAGAAGATATTTATCCAGAAAATTAACCCAGGGAGGAAAACCACAGCTATCATAAATGAATGTCATTAATTCTGAATTATAATGTACATATTCAATGTTATTGTAAATGAATCCAATATTGTTTTTGACTGTTTGTGAAGTTGTTCTAATTTTGGACCATTTCTATTGGTTAATTCATCACAAAATGTGTAAACGGCAGCTGGTGTTTTGAAATGGTTGAAAATTTTTAAAGTATTTGGACACAACAATTAGAAATATTGAAATGAGCTTCTGATAAATACTCTCCACCTCATTCTCAAAAACCGAGAAGTCTGAAAGTCTTGGTCCTTAAGTACACATTCCAAGAAAGCGTCATGTGAATGTGTGCTAATGGAGGTCTTTGGGAAAGTGGTTGGAGAATGGACTAGACAACCCCTAATCCTTCACCATGGCTCCACGCAGCCTCTCCTGCCCAGCTCGCATCTAATATATGATCAATACCGCAAGTGAGTAGTGTTAGCTGCAATTAGGAGACAATGCACCCCATAGCTATTTTCAGCACTCTTCATCGGTGGGAAGACGCAACGGGGAGATAATTGGGTATTGACAAAAGGGTGTGAGAGGCCTAAGACAGCACACACACACACACACACACACACACACACACACACACACACACACACACACACACACACACACACACACACCAATTTGCTGTCATCATAAGGCTTCAATAATACTGTTCACTGACCATATAATTGACCACTTGAGAAAAGAAAACAAAGTCATGCCAGCCAAAATGGTTGCTTTAGATAGAACCTCCTCCATGTGAATGGTGGAATATATTAACAGTCCTTTGTACTGCAAGGCACAGATGTAGGTTAATACAATAACATAATGCTATTTATACTTTCATCGCAGTACCTCATCTCATACACCTAAACACTCACCTCATTCCAGTACTAAATAATTTAAATTAACATACAGTACTTGTACTTGCACCTTCTATGTCTATTTTTTCTATTGTGTTTTTTGTGTATGTACTGATTCTGCTGCTGCTAAGAGATTACACACAAATTTCGTTGTACTCTGTTACAATGACAATAAAGAATCTGTATCTTTATCTTTAGGTATATTATAACACAGATCACAACACTTTTTGTTCACCAAGAATTAAGGAAAATGGGGGAAAGCCCACTGGAAAAAAAAGCCTGATTACAGTAAAGCATTGTACTGTAAAGGTCAACCTCAAACCAAGTCAGGGCTTTATATACCTCTAGCTGGACATGGTCATTAGACATGAAGATTTTAGGCATAGGATGTCAATCTTATTAGTTACAGAAGCTGAATTATTTTTTTCAAAGAGACATGTAAATACTTTTCCACATAGAGTTAATTACAAGGCAATTAAGCACATTTATTTATCCATAATGATAGAATTTAGGTCATTTTCCATTAGGAAAAGTGGTAATAATCTTAACCAGCTATGTATTTTGATTTCTGTCCAAAAAGATATATCAATTCCACCATAAAGTACAACTGATACTTCTTAAGCCACTCAATTATTATGTGTTTCTGTACGTTTCATTCAAGTCAGGAATGAGCTTTAGGATCATTTCAAACATTTCATATTCCTCATGATGATAAATTCATCACAGTCGATTAAATGTAAAGAATTCGTTTGAGCTAAAACGCTGTTACAAAAGTTGGCATGGAGGCAATTCAGTATATGAGTAATGTTCATTTGTATTATCGTGCAGGACAGAAGATGTTTCATGCATAATAGATCTGAGTGTTTCATTCATGGTGGAACATCCAGAAAGCCCACTAGCAGGCACCTGTTATATCCTCACAGTGTTGATGTGTGCCACCTACTGGTTAGTGCTGGAATGGCCCTTGAAAGGACTGACCAAAGAAGCAGAAAACTAGTTTGACTATATTGTCTAATTGGTTTAAAAAGGAGATTTTAAATACTAATAGTCCTTCCCTTTTAATAAGCAGTTGGACATTTTGCTCCTACATCTGCTCAGTGTTTTTTGTCCAGTTATATGTCTTAGCGTCATTAGCAGAGGGAAGCTTTGCATATTAAGTTTTTGGAGGTTTTCACATTCAACCAAATGGCTCTATGAAGCAACTGTGGACATTTCAGGGCCAACATATCATTGTGACCCCACTGCGCATACATTTCTCTTACTGAAGACAAGACTGACATCAAAATAGACTACAATATGCAAGAAATACATTTTTACAAGAGGAGAAAGTGGAGAACAATTTAAGAAATGTATAACATGGGTTGTATTTCATAAAGTTAACCCTATTCAATCACTGTGTGATCATTTTATACTTCCACAGCAGCGTCATCTGTACATTTGGAAAGGAAATTGACTGATTTCTTCAGATTCACCCAGTTTTATGTACATTTTTAGAAAGTACTGTGTTGTGTATATAAGCACTTTATAGTAAGAGCTAACCAGGCTACAGTGCAGCCTTCACATGGCTGTACTTTAGCTTTCATGCGTTTTAACATGCTGAAAATAATGGATTTCTCTTCATGTTCACTTTACTCCATATTGTTTTACTTTATGCATAGATTCATTCAAATGTACTGTAGATGTCACATATTTTATTGTGCTGATTTGTGCTCAAAAGTATGTCATCATCTCTTTTTACGGATAATTCACACACATACAAAAAGCATGTCTGAACCAAGCTGCATAGAGATTAATTGAATTAATTGGGTTTGCTTTGATTTAAAGGCCTTTTAAGGTAATCATACAGCTAGTACAACCAACACTTAACCCTCTACATTATAAACCCTATACATATTTGCAGTCTTGTTATTTTCTGCTCAATAAATTGCTCAGAAATTGTGGGTGCAAATGTAATATTTTCATTTGAAATGCAGATGGTTTGTGATAAAGAATATCCATGTTCAAAAACTTAAGATTATTAAGTAAATCCCAATGTCTGAACATTCCCCAATTTATTCTACAGGCCTACGCGAATGAAATCTGTGCGTGGTTGTCACTCAACACAGTCATCAATTGACCTTGCGTTCACTGTTTGCCTTACTAGTATAAACCCTACGGTGGCCCTGAAGTGCAAACCACAACAACAAATTGAGAAACACAAACACAAAAGCAGAATCACAACAACAAGCTGAGAAACACAAACACAAAAGCAGAAACACAATTACATTAAAGAAACTGGAATGGGTAGCTACCAGTCAACAGCAACAGGAGACATCGCTCATTGGACGACCGCGCTGCCGGAAGCGCATTTTTTTTTCACGTAGCTGTAAACGTCATGATTACATTTGAGCAGATCCAATATCACCTCGTATGTTTGTCCTGAATCAAAATATTCTCGAGTAGCGACAGCTACGTTTTGGTCACTGCTAATGTTCATGTTTGAAAAACGCGCTACAGGCAGAGAAACTTCCGGTTCAAAGACGTCCAATGAGAAATGTCTCCTGTTGCTGACTGGTACCTCCCCTTTCCAGTTTCTTTAACGTAATTGTGTTTCTGCTTTTGTGTTTGTGTTTCTCAATTTGTTGTTGT
>JBBIGC010000152.1:6788240-6806391 GCA_037576955.1 Lepidarchus adonis | reverse complement strand
TATAAATATATATATATATATAAACACACACACACACACACACAATAATTATCCATTCCCCATCCCTTTCCGCTGCAGCTCACATAAAACCATCCCAACACATAAGCCTTAAAATCTTTATCTGCTGGATTATCCCCTTGTGGGCTCCAGGCATATTTAGCCGCTCCCATACAAATGAGGGTTACGGCTGAGAGGAAAAAAATGCTTTACATTATCAAGTCAAACAAAAATGAGAATTTGGCAGAACAGAAGACCCACCAGACAAGAGTGTTGGAGTGAAATTATCTATAAAATACACGCGCACACACACATATATATAAATGCCTCAGTGTTTATACTAGCTGGTGTGCTGACACAGCATCATGATAGCTTCAATGTGAGATGTTATTTTGTAATACCTTTTACCAATGTATAACCAAGCTTCTGCACCTAATACACTTCCTGAAACTCTGGAAAAAACAGAAGAATTTTTCAGTGTGCAGTTCACAATTTATTTACTGAATAAATTTGGACAAAACACCAAAATCAGTTACATTACAATCAGAGCATCTGAGGCAGATATCCCACCATGCACACCCCTCCCCCCTTCAAAAAAAAAAATCTCCTTCAACATTAGCACCTAATCAGCACCAACTAAAGCATGGGCAGTTCTTCCTTCTACCAAAAATGCATATTTTTAAAATAACTATTTATAAACCTATGCTTACAGAATCTACTTAGACTCTTAGCATTTTTATTTTGCAAAAAATTTGCTTCCAGAAAAGAAAGGGGGTGGGAAAATAAAGAAAAAAGCTTCCCCGCCCCCCCTGCTAGGCAGGCTATAGCATTCAAAAAGGGCACATGCCATTGACTAGATATCACAATTTCAAGTAACATTGATATACGACAAAACATGTCCACATGTACCCATTCAGAACATGATCATTTCACAGAACCTACGCAGGCAGTAGAAAATTAACATGAGGTACTGGAGACAGTGTAGTCGTAGTAACATCATTTTACTTTTGTGGAGTCAAAACCTTAAGGAAGAAAACAATGGGAAGAAAAACTCAAGAGTAGGTGGTTGAGGGACAAATACTGCAAATACTGGCACTAAAGTTGGTTTAATCTAAACCTTGGGACAGTCTTTAATGCCTTAACTTTGAAACTGTCCTGTGTCAGAAGTATTGCCTACAATATTTGCAGAAACTGAAACTGAACCCTGCAAGTACTTTATTTTAAATATAGTAGTTATTTTAAATTAGAAAAAAAAAAAAAAGGTTTTCATTCCTGCAGAAGAAGAAACTAAAATTAAATAGATGCTAGTCTAGAGAGCTGGAATGGACCATTCACCTAGCCTAGGCAAGTCAAGTGCTCATCATGTTTGGAGGCTCAAGGAGAAAAGGTTCCGTTCAGATTAGAGCAGAAATAAGCAGCAGTGACATTTTTAAGAGAAAAGGCTTAAAAGAAATAGCTTAATGCAACACAAAGAGCCGACTTAGTGCAGCCTTACATGAATGACAGAAACAATGCAAGTCAACATAATTACACAATGGGGGGAAAAATCAAGCCTGAAGAGAAGAAATTACAAACTTATTTTTGTAATTCTACTGATAGCCGGCGCATACGTTTTTATAGTATTGGCAGATAAGGCTATGAAAGAGCAGAATGTAAGTAATATACTTAAAAAACAAAACAAAAAAAACCCAGAATAAATATAGACAAAGCCAACAAAATGCTTTCAAAGTAAAGTTCATCATCTGGAGACAATGTCATGTACTTGATGAATCAAAACTCAGAACAGGAGTGGTTGCAGTTTGAATCATGGATTTGTTCTCCTTGGCTGAGGTCTCCTGTGTCGTTCCATTTTTCTTTTTATGTAGCTTAATGTGACTCGTACATCTTATGAGCACCACTTAAAATAAAGATAAAAAACTCAAATTAAGATAGTTGTAAGTCTTGCTACATTACTGAACATTAACATTTGCATTGCCCCAAAGCTCTTGCTGGAAGTGTTCCACACCATCAAGCCAGAACTTCCCAGGTTTCTTGATGGAATGAGATAAAAGATAGACACCTTTGCAATGAGTGTATTGTGTTACCTTTTTGTCATCTAAAACACATGGCAAAATGTCAATTTATTTTGTGCTGCTCAGCTGAAGTACTGCTCCAGCTCCTCCTCCATATTGGCCTCTGGCACCATCTGGTCCGCTTCACGCTCTCCCCTGCCGTGGCCTGTTCCAGCTTGACTGGTGGCGGCCAGGAACCAGGGGTGCTCCAGGATCTCCCGAGAGGTCAGCCGTTCGGCCGGCTCGCGGCGGAGAATGCTGCGGATCAAGCAGCGGGCCTTGGGTGTTAACGTCTCGGGAATGCTGAACTGGCCGCGGCGGATCTTGCTGAAGAGCAGGCTAGGCTCCACGTCGTGGAAGGGGTAGCGCCCGACGAGGATAGTGTACAGCATGACACCTAGACTCCACACATCCGCTGCTTTTCCGGAGTAGCTGCCGCTTGCATTGAGGATCTCTGGACTTACATAGGCCGGACAGCCATGTTTGTCTGAGAGTGAGTCATCACTTCCTTCCAGGAGGTATGTGTCTTCCAAACTCTCCAACTTGACATGGCTCCTGTGGACACAAAGACACAATATAAGGGCACGCTTCAGGGCAAGCAGTCATTTAAAGCAGTTTCATTCTGACAGCAAAACATATATTGGATGACAAATCCCCATGACAAAATGAAATAATGAAACCAATGACCCCAGGATGTTCCCACCGGTGTAAGGTACAAAGAACATGCTTTTCTCAGAGAAACAATAATCCCTCCTCTGAATTTTAATGAAAGTGGATAGTACAGCAGAATCTATGGGATTTCAACAATCATGCCTACGACTTGCTCTCTAAGACTTCCAAAATAATCCAGAAAAAGAAAGAGAAAAAGCCACTCTTTCATAGATGTGCACAGACATAAAAAGGAAAACTGTGGCTCATAACCATCTGCTCAAACTAGTGTTATACCTTTGCATCTCCTCGATTGTTCAACTATTGTTCCACCCTGAGGAAGCTGGAAGGTAAAAGTGAGCAGAGCATGCACTCACTGAACTGACCCTTTGACCAGTGGAGGGCTGGCCCATAACAGGAGAGCTGCCTGCTGAAAATAACCCTTAAAATGATATGCAGTATATGTGACTCACACCTCTGCTGCACAGACGCACACATGCTGGAGAAGAAAAGGACACTTGCTTACTCGCTTCACTTGCATTAAGGCCAAAGAGAACAAGCTAGATAATGCCATTTACATTACTTTTGGACTGAATAAACAGAATAACCCTCAGTTATGTTTTGTAGATGTAAATTAAGTCAATGTCTATACAAAATTCACTAGAATTGCACTTTAGTCTTAATCCATTGGGAAGTTGGCCTCTTGTGTGTTACAACTCAATGTCACAAGCGTCCTAGGTGACATTACCGGGTCAGGAACCCAGCAGAGCTCCAGAGCAGTGCGTTATTCACAAAGGATCAGATTCCGTCTGCCTCCCTGTTCCTGTTCCCATCTTGGTGTTTCATTTCAGCCTGAGGTAGAACTTCCCACCTTGGCCACGTCTATCACTGCAGTCGGCCATCAATCATTAAGAAGGCGTGGCGTCAGCGTCCCAGGCTCTGTTGCATGGGAACGGTAAGGTCACAGAGCTCACATTTACAGCCGTGGTCACATCTACTCCCTTTCCATGTGCTGAGCCACAGGAAATCTAGATGAGGTGACTCATTTGGCTGAAGGTGCTACTACCGTTTAGCTTAAATGGGAAGACCACCCAAATTCATGCTGCATGCTGCTATTACATCAGCCTCATTTTAGACCCAAGGCACACAGTCTGGCTGTGTTGTACATTCCAATTGGCTTAGTGTAGTAAAGTGAAAGTTTGGTCTTCAAAATGTATCAGAACGTTTATGAGGCCTATGCAACATTACACAAAAGCTTCATTAATGTGCAGCCGTATACATTAACCAGGACGAGTAGTCAGAGTAGCAGCAAAACTCTGATCTCTGCATGCTCATTACCTTTAACACAGGATTATGACATGATCTCAAAGCCTGAAAGCAGTTCTCCTTACCTTTCCTCATTCTTAAAGACGAACTTCCTCAGCTTGAGGTCTCGAAGAACCAGGCCATTGTCATGGCAGTGTGCCACAGCTGACACTATCTGATAGAAGAGTCTGGCAGCCTCTTCCTCTCGCAGCTTCTTGCAAGTGCGCACGAAGGAGTGCATGTCCCCATGGCTCCTTTCAAAGAACACGTATGCTCGCGTGTCTCCCAGGAGAATCTCCACTATTTGGTTGATGTTCTGGTGGGCACCCAGCACAAAGTACGCAGCCAAGGATTCTTGATATCGACTGATATCAAATACCTGAAAGAGACGAAAGCGTTTTGCATTCAATTAGATAGACATTCTGAGATGATTGGATAGTTTTCTGTCTGTAGAGGCTCTGGTGCCCGAGGATACTGCAATGGGAAATGTTTATTACTGTGAGACCTCCTCAAAAGCAGCCCCCGTTTTAGGAAGACAATGAAGAGACAAAAGGACTGCAATTCATGCAGCATTGAGAGGCAAGGCATACACCTCTGCAGCAATTTTAAGCCTCCAAAACAGACATTGATCTTTGATGTTGCTTAGTAACAGACACATAGAAAGAGAGGATGGACTAATATAGCATCCCGACAGTGGACACTGCAGGCCTAATCATTGTCAGGTTATAACCAGACTCAGAGTCATTACCCAGATTTGCCCCAGTCTATTGCACAGACCTCAATGCATGCACTTTTAACCTCCAAAAAAGGTGACCTCTGCTATCTGATCACCACTATAACTACATGTATACAGTTGAATTACTTTTAGAAACAACCCTCCTCCTGGCAGTTACTTATTAAACCACTTCTGAGACGGTGCACGTCCGCCACCCTCCACCCTGGCATTCCTGTATTTGATAGGACATTCTATACAGTGTCCATACCACTGACTTGTGCACTACTGTATCATGGTAACGCTACCACTAACCATAACCTCAGGAATCTTTTCCCCTTATAAACAGATTGAATGTGTAGAAAACAGCAAAACATTTCTACAGATGCTTTAGTATTGCTCATTCTGGGGTCCTCACAAAGAGAAAAATACATGTATACACGGCGAATCACTTTGAGACGGTGCTCGTACGCCATCCTGGCAATCCTGGTACTGATAGGACATTTAATACAATGTCCATACCACTGAATTGTGTACTTCTGTATCACAGTATCACTACACCTAACCATAACCTCAGGAACCAATCTTTCTGCGCTTCCCCCTTATAAACGGATCGAATGTGTAGAAAACAGCAGAAAACCTTCACTTCTCCAGTATTGTTTATTCTGGGGTCCTCATTAAGAGATAAATACACGCACGCACACCAAACCAGGAAACCATGGCAGCGTTTGAGTTGGACCATCGGACACAGTTACTCGCTCCTTTTGTTAACGTTACATCAGGAAACATGATCAACAGAGCAGTGGCGTGGTGAGGGCTGGCCAAGCGTTTGCTAAGCCTTTCCATTACTCATACCTTCTCTATTACAGGCGCCATGCAATATTCCAACACAAGCCGAGTCGCTTACTTAGCAGTTTCAGTGCAGATTCACTGGGGCAGAAACTGAAGCTTCTCGCTGACCTTCGAGGGCAGATTATTGGCGATCAATGCTCCTATTCGCCTAACATTACTATACCAACTATACCCCCTCCTCTAATGCGCATGCTCGCTGGAGGCAGGAACTGAACTGGGCTTACCTTGCACACAAGCTCTTCCCCACTGTGCAAGTGGGCGGCCCTGAAAACGTGGTCTCCCTCCAGCGGCTCCAACAAAAGGTAATTTCCAATGCACGAAATGCAGTGGGACGAGTCCGGGGTCTCCGGGGGGCTAGGGGATCCTAAATTGGGACTGAAGCTCTGATTTGTCTCTGTAGTCCTTAAGCAAGACAACTCCTCGAATTCATGAGCTTTGTGCCTCGATCTCCCATAACGCGAGATGTTAATGGGATTTGACCTCTGTATGTTCATGAGTGGTCGGTGGGAGAGGTCCTGAGGGAGAGGGGTCGGTGTCGGAGTCGGACAGGGGGGTGAGCTGCAGAAAGGATGTGGCTACACTACTGAAATGCAAAAATGCATGAAGAAAAACTGAATTGGTGACTAATTCCCACCTACAGACATCACTCTCCTAACGAGCGCGCGCGTGCAGTGGATCAGCTAATGCACAATGTCACTACGACTCAGGTGGAGCGTGATTACTTCCATGCGGGTGGTGTTAATGTTCTTTCTGCTGGGATTTCCACACACAGTTACAGCAGTGAAAGGGAAAGTGTCCTCAGTGTAAATGCCCGAGAGAGATGGAGCTGGGAAGAAGCGCGAGCTGTGCAGCTGCAGAAGCCCTTAAACAAGCGAGTGTAAATGCGCACACAGGCGAGGTTTCTCTTTTCCAGTCTGGGGGAATCACCAAGCACAGAAAAGCAGCTCGCGTGCTAACCGGCGAGAGGGATCAGATTTCCTGAGAGAGAGAGGGGGCTCCGGTTTCCTCCAGCACCAGCGGCCTTCTTCTTCCTCCGCAAATCATTTCCATGCAGCTCTGTCTGCCTCCAATGGCAAGAGTAGTCTTCTTTACGCTCTTATTTCTACGTGCAATCGATGTCCTCGACGACTTTCACCGTTTATTCCCCTGCGGAGTCTCGCGACGATCTGCACCCCAGAAAGAAAAAGAAGGGCCGGCCAACTCGCCAAGGCCTATCCCTTTTATTTCAGTAAGACATCCTCTCCCGCAGTGTGATTATACTGGCCTGGCTGTTAGTCACGTCCATTGGTGGCTAGCAAAGGCGCACATGCCCAGTGCAGTGCAGCGCGTCGTGGTGCGGGAGCAGACTGCTCTCTCGGTTCGGCTCCCTCTTCTCTCCACCCACACGGCCGACGCGCTTCCGCCCCGCCCCCGTGACGTCACGGCGAACAGCTGCAGCCATTGGTCGAAGCTTTTGACGTTGACGATTCCAGCGATTCCAGGCTGCACGCGCTGAGGCCTTGCGCAAGAACGAGCCGTACTTCCACGAACGGTTCATATAATTTACTTGCATTAAAAAATGCTACTTTATGCGTTGAATGTCATAATAAAAAATAGCTGCATAATTTCTCTCTCTGTCTGTCAAAGCTATTTTATTTATTTATTTTACTTCAGCCTGAATTAACATCTGTAATGCACACAAACGAATTAAGCGAGTATGATTTTTGTAAATATTTTATTATATCTTTTAATGGGACAACACTGATGATATGACACTTTGATTCAATGTAAAGTAGATTTGATGCAGTTTACGGCGTATGGTCTGCGCACTGACAGACTGAGCCCCCACCACTTCAACCTCTGCAGCAATGCTGGCAGCACTTATACATCTATTTTCAAAACATAACATCTGGATATCACGCTGAGCATGTGCACTCAACTTCTTTGGTTGACCATGAAGAGGCCTGAATAGAACCTGACCTGTTAAACGCTGTATGGCCTTGGCCACCATGCTGCATCTCAGATTTAGGGTCTTGGCAATCTTCTTACAGCCTAGACCATCTTTATGTAGAGTAACAGTTATTTATTTATTTTTTTACATCATGGGAGAGTTTCTATCATAAGGTGCCATATTGAACTTCCAGTGACCAGAATGAGTGTGAGAGCAATAACAATACATTGTAACACTTGTAACACTTATGAGTCACATGACACAGGGGAGGGAAAATGGCTAATTGGGCACAATTTGGACATTTTCACTTTGGGGTGTACTCAGTATATATAGTATATACAGTAAATACAGTATGTATATATATATAAATATATATATAGGGGAATATAAATATATATATACAATTAGCCATTTTCCCTCCCCTGTGTCATGTGACTCATAAGTGTTACAAGTAACAAATGTTACAATTTACTGGGGTCTCAGTATTTCTTAATACTCGCCCAAGGACCATCTATGTAATACATTTATATATAAATATATAGCACAGTTCTAGGAAATTAGACACTGGATAGAATACGGGGTTAAATTGGAAAATGCAATGAGCATTGGAGGATACAACATCAGTGCTAACATCACAAATCTTCACTTAAAAAAATACTTTCTGACCTATCTCTTTTTTATGAATGACATATGGGTGGGGCCTGACCTTTTTTGGCCTTTTGGACAATCAATTTTGTAAATGATCAATTTACCAGAGCTTGTTAATTTAGGAACAGGTGCTGTTCGACCTAATGTGGGACAATTCATTTAAGTAATGAACAAAATGCTATTTCATGAAGGTTATCATCTTACTTTTGTAATGTACCATAATGTTTATGCATTCTTATATATTAGCATATACTTTGTTGTTTTTCATTTAGCATATTTCACATTATTGATTATTGTTATGCATACTGCATATAATCTACTATTATTTTTGCTTAATAAATTAAACAAGTAAGATTACCAGTGCACTCATTATAAGGCCAATAAAGATATTTAGGCAACAAACAACATTATTTATCTGAAAAATAGCTGGTGTTTGCACGTCCAGGAGACCAAGTACCACTGAGTTTGAAGCTGATGCAACAAACCGGGTGTCTACACATCAGCACTGGACCACTTGGTCAATGATTAATCCAGACCAGGCAGCTCACAAAGAGCAAAATGGAATTAATAGCCATTAGCCATTAATAGCCTGTCTCAGATGTGAATAGTATTAGGAGGGCCAAGGATACTAACACTAAACCCTCTTCTACAAGAGCAATTAAATTTGTATCAGCAGAAAAAGAGGAAAATTAAAAATGGAAAATTAAGTGTGATCAAATGTTTTGTGATGATTGGTCTCAGAATTGTTATTATTTTATGCACATTATTTTGACAAATTAATGCAGAAAACCATAAAATTCCTAAAGGTTCACATACTGTTTCTTGCCACTGTATTTAAGAATAGAATCTAAAAAGGAGATAGTGAACTTTAGGAGAATTCAGGCTAAACTACAATGATCTGCCTGCCTGTCTATCTATTTTCTAAAATACATTTAAAAGGCATGTTCTTATCACTGTACAGTGGAATAATTGTGAATATCTGCACATAAAGTAGGCCTGCCTGGTATGGACCAGTGTGTGGTGAGTAAGCCTGTTGTATTATGCAACAATTTTGGTCATTTCTGTTGAGCATGGAGTCAATTTGTAATACTGTGTATTGTTTACTGTTTAACAGTGTGAGCTGGTATGTCATTTCCAAACACTTCTATGCTGTATGTGTACTTGTGTTAATACGACAGGGTAGTGTGACCTGGAAAAGCATGTAAAGGAAGTGTGTATGCTGAGGAAGTGTGGTATGTTTGCATATTGGTCAATACACAAAGTCCTTCATAGTGAGTAGTAGTGCATGGCGAGCTGTGAGGCATATTTATGTAGCCCATTAGACAATCAATAATGGTTCTTTTTTTCTGGTGAATGTTTCCAGTGTAGTGTTTACACATTTGCCCAGTTCAATGTGTACAGATTCACTGTGTATGTTTTTCTGTTTGGTGCACAATCAGCCAGTTTCTCGGAGACTGATTAAACCTAGTCTTGGACAATGGCAGCGGTGTTTCACCAATATAAATCATTTTAAGTTAAGTCCTAATCTAGGTCTGGAATTTAGGTGTAATACTTTTCCCCCTATACATACTGTACCTGCAAATGTGTGCTCCTCCAGCACCTTCTGAACTGAAGTCCGTCTGCTCAGCCACGCTGGGGGAGGAGGAGGAGGAGGAGGTGGAAGGTGAGGGAGAACAGGATTGAGCAATTCTCTATTCTGGAATGTGGGGCGTCGGACGGAATGCACACAGCTGGATGAGAGACACAGAGGAGGCTGTTCATTCGGACCAGCTCCCTCCCCCTGACACAACATAAAACTCATAGTGTTTCTTCTGCGGGTTCATGGCCTCATTGTACCCACGCTTTATGAAAATGTATCTGTCACACAAAATGCTCTTTTTTTCAAAGCTCTGTTTCATAAGCAGCCGTCTGCAGCTGCAGATTGAAAAGAGCGCCCACATGCACCCCACCCCTCCCCCATGTTCTCCAACTTGACCAGTTCTATCCTGAAGTAGGTCAACAATTTCCAGGTCTGGTTTGACCCATTTTCAAGGACCGAGTCCAAAATTACTCAACTTTACCATCTCCATGTGATGATAACATGGACAGATGACAGTTGTATAGCTTGGCATTTGTCCCTACTTCCTTCAGTAAGATGTAAAAAAAATTGTAAAACAACTACACCTACTAATTTTTTTCTTCCAAATTTAAAACAGACACACATCAGAGGCTACTGTATCTCTTTTTGGGTCCTAAATGTAAAAAAACCACCATACCATAATTATCTTTCAGTAAAGATATAGATATCCCGGTTTTCCATTTAGCATCTGGTTTAGAGTACATCTTGTAGAAGGTTCAACAACCGTACACCAAAACCTGATGGGCTGATAACTCCTTAAAAAGTCCCTAAAATTGTTGGTAGTTGATGGAATGTATAAGGCCTAACGTCCAGCTCCTGAAATACAAAGCAAGTACTTGAAGGAGTGAACTCACCAATCTGTTACAAATTTCAAAAAGCACCCAAACTTGGCAATAATCTAAAGTTTAAGTCGCTTTGTCCAGCTAGATCCTGAAAGTCTAGCCAATGGGAAAGGTTGCTTGGCTATATTTACTTGTGACCCATATATATTCTGTGGACCATTTTCCATTTCAAGATTTTAATCCATTTGTTTCTAACCAAAACATAACAGTAAAACAAGAGTGTTAATGCAATATTTGCAGAACAACAAGCACGAGGATTTATGAACACATCAAGCCCAGAAGGCCCTGAACAAAAAGTAACATATTTTATATTTAAGTAAATTCAAACTTATTAAAACACTAAAAGATTTTAATCAAATGAATATTGTCACAACCCGCACTTGAGTAACTGCAGCTGCTCCTGATGGCACGAGGAAGACTTCAAGGCATTAAGTATGAAAATGAATCCAAGCTGGTCTACAGTTGCAAACTGCTTGAGAGCAAAGAGATGAAAAACAGATCTATCCTAGAAGTCTTCAAAGGTCAGTGTAGATGACTAAAATCTTAATCAGCTCCCTCCAGCAATTTCACTCACCCATTTTAAGCACTGTAGCCTGTAAGTAAATGGAAGAATTTTGTAGCCAGAATGAAAAACAATGGAGATGGGTGATGCGCACTGACCTGCTCCCTGGTCCGGAAGACCAGAGAAACATTACTCATTCACTTAGTCTCCTCACCGAGAGGCCTTTTGAGGGTGATTCGAGGCATTTGCCCTTATACCCTCATGCAAAATGAATGCAGAGGTCAAATCCTCAGCAAATAAAACTGGGGATAGAAAAGTGACACCTGCTAAGGGCATGCTTCTGCTGTAATTCAAACAAACATGGCTGACTGAAGGGATAAATAGGGCAAATAGGCCGTCCAGTTCTGCTATATGACTAATACCCTCCCAAGAGATACCATCCAAGCATGTGTCCACACTTAAATAAACACTAAAATAATGGTTTGTAAATGGTTTCTTGTAGTACTACTATGAAAAATATAATTCATCATGTTGAAGTTGATTGTATCTTCTCATTATCAATTCTATCAGCTGAACCTATTACTGTATATAGAAGAACTTTGTAAAAGTTTACAATAAAAATGTAATCTTCTCTGGTCGTTCTGCATCATTAGTTTGTCTCTGTTACTGCTTGTCCTTCATCCGTGGTCAGTAAAGGACAGGCCTGGTTTATGTCTAATGCTTGGTTTTACATAATCAGCTTTATGTTTAACCCTTACAGAAAGCTCAGTTTACCTTGGAATTGTGTTATAGCAATCAAAAAGCCTGGAGACACTCACGTGCAAAATGGCACGTGAACAGAGTAAACAGAAGTATGTGAGACATACTGTTGATTCAAAGACCTTAATGCATCGTTAAAGGCGTTATTCAGTCTTACTGAACTTTTTGGCTTCACATATGCAGTGGTGAAGGCAGAGATATGTTTCTATATTACAAAGGCTATGGAGCACATAAAGGCATTCAACGAATAAACACTCTATATGAAGCATGTGTTCACTCAGTATAAGTTTTATTCCAGTGACTTTAAACAAGAAGAGGGTAAAAAACAAAATACCAAAGCCATCAAAACCAGCCAAACCATTAAGTGGACAAAGCTACAGTGGGCAAAATGTTAATGAACATTTTATTTCTTACTTTTAAAGACCTGATGTGTGAAAGCAGACATCACCCTGGATATTCAACCACAACCACAAGCTATTTTATTCAAAGCACATTGTAATTAATTTGCAGACCACAGACAACAATGCAGCAATCTTTGGTAGAAATCAAGATCTTTTGTTTCAGAAGCATGGATTAAATTGTGCATTGCTTTGCAGTGATTAAGGAGCTAATACAGTGCCCTGATTTTAAATGACCACAATACAATGCACCTATTTTTTAAAGCTTAAGCTGTTTGATTGTTTCCGCTAATGAGAGTGAGACTCCCTTGAATATACATCTGAATGGAATGGAAAAAGTAACTTCAACAAGTAGCAGCAATTCCAAAGTACTTCTGTTCTGGAGCTGTTAAAGATAATATATACGTTCAGTGAAGTTCACGGAGGGTTTGCTGTATGTGTCCATTGCTTTCTATATAAAACAGCTGTAGCACTTCGGCAACTGCTAATCATGCTGCCATGGCAACATGCAGCCATCCATGTGGGATCATGCCATGTAAGACCCCAAGGAGACTAGAAACACACATCCGTACATCTCTGGACAAAGGTCTTGCATGGAATGTTCTTTGGAGATCCCAAAAACAAAAAGTATGTTTCTTATGCAGTGTGCCTGGCATTTTCCTGCCCCTTTTGATTATTATTTTATTGTGAGCTGTGTATGCTAGAGCACATTAGGCAAAAAACGTTGTGCCACTTTGGGTATGCATCAAGCATCACTGACCTATCTCTGTCTGGAAAAGAGACAGCAGAAGGAAACACTTGCACACCTGCCTATCTGGGTGACTCTCACCCCTTTGAAGCCTCGCTGCTGTGGCATTTCCTCTGGGAGTGCAGGTACACACCCCCAGTTCAGCTGCAACCCACTGAGCACTTACCACCATTGATCTTTTACCTTTTTGCAGAATGCACTTCAAAGGAATCCCCCTTACTTGAAATAAGCGCTGCTTCAAAATAGAATGCTGTGTTTTACCAGCCAAGAAAAATGTCAACAGGAACAATGCTCATATTGAGAAGCACAAGAATTTAAACAAAGTAGTGCAAGGTTTATGATATTTAATCATACAAACAGACAAATGGCCCAGTTGCCATGACTGCCCTTTGTGACACCCTTGTGGACTGTAAGGTTTCCCTCAGGATCTGGACCCTAAATTGCTCAGCATTTGGACTGACACATCAATATCCATTTAGGTCAATAGGTCAATACTGATCACACTCGGAAATGAGTCCTTTTGCCGCGGCCCTTTTCCTTCACTATGGCAACCATACACCATGCCCCCGACTGCTTTTCTAAAGAGTAAAAGTCAACTTAAAGCATAATGCATACTAATCTAACAGGCTTGGGCACTACCCCAACACTTTAGAGCACTCTAGCAAGGGAGGGACACATTTTCTCAATATGAAGCCTAGTACACATTCCATAAATGCCACCACAACTGATGGTAATCAGCTCTGCTCTGCAACCAAAATCACAAAATCAGAACATACTTGTGGCATCTGGTGGTGCAGTAAACCCACTGCCAAGTCTGAAATTACAGTAATTTTATCACAACTGCGATTAGAGGAGTGTGTCTCCACTGTAAGTGTGTGCAATTTTCATATGTTTCAGTGTTTAAACTTCTCCACGAATAAGACAAGAGCCAGGAAAAAACCCTGTGTGAACATGAGATATTCCCCACAATGAAATTTAGTCAGAAACAGCAGTCAAGTAGACATTACCAGTCTCAGATCAGGGCATTAAAGATCTAAAGCTGAACTTACATCCATTTTTCACAGAAGGTAGAGACTGTGAGGGCTTGTGAAAGTTTTCCTCCGAAAGTGCTCTGTGATGTGATCTTACAGGTTGCCTAATGTGCAGATGAAAAGACTCCAGACCACTGCATATCACTGCCTAAGGAGTACTTCCTCTTGACATCCCGAAAAAAGCAGCGGACTGGATGACGAAGGTATTTTAGGTGTTGGCATCTGACATTTTCATGGCATTAAACTATACTTTTGCCATTTAAATGACCTTCAAAATTGTGCAAATGGCATTTTCAGCTAAATCAAATCAAGCTTACTTATCAAGCTGGGAGAGTAATTGTAAAACAATTAGTATTCTTGTCCAGTGTAAGATTGGATTCTTTACAGGTACACTGTTATTTGGGTGGTGCCCTTCTACAAGGAACCATGTGCATTATTATCTAGGGTTTAAAATGTAATTGAAATGTGATGTATTCATAAATTGCACTGACTTTGTTGCACTGATTCTTTTTTCTGTTTGCTTTAGTAATTTTTCTATTTTAAAATTTAGTGGTGGCCTGGTGGTACAGTGTTTTTTATCTCACAATGAGGATGTCCTGGGTTTCACTCCCAGTTAGAATAGAGTTTACACATTCTTCCCATTTTTACTGGTGTCCCAGTTTGTGTCTGCCCTACAATGGATTGGTGTTTCTCTGACTTTCACCCTCTGATTGTGGGAATAGGCTCCAGCACTCTCATGACCCTAGTTAGGATCAGTAGCTCAGATAATGATTGATGTACAAGCATCACTTTTCCCCATTTAGATGAATACATTGTACCTTTAAAACTTTTTAAGAATTAAATAATTAAGAATCAATTTAATTGTTTGTACCTTGCTGAACAAAAATGTTCTCGTACAGTATTCAGTGTATATATGTTAAAATATAGTACCGGAGAAGTTTATTCTATGTCCTCTAAATGAAAAATGTATAATTTAATCATTTTGATGAGTAGTGTAAGAGCGTGCTCTGAAACTGGTTGAAAATGGCCTGATAATACGTCGCCTCCTGCTCTCCAACCAGCTTTGATGTGCTCATTTATGCAATTGTCATTCCATAGGAATTTCCCCTTTCCGTGCCAGCAGAGGAAGAAGCTTAATATCTTCTCCACCAGACTAAACTCACATGTTCACGCCACATTCCTCAGATCCACCTCACACCTGTCCGCATTACACTGACAAAATGTCTCATTTGTCGATACTAAGCCTCACTGCCAAGATTTGGTCAAAACAACCTGCAAGGCACATTCATTCCTAGGCACAATAATTCCATCCAGAGAAATAACACGGCCAAAAAAGCTCATAAAGTTACAGAAAATACTGTTTTGGATGCAGCCTTTACTGGTACAAGCCGCATATTGTTTGTGGATATAAAAAAAATTGGTGCAATCAAAATCCTATAAAGCTTTGAGGACACACAATGTTATTACTTTGATATGGCTGGTGTCCCTACAGTAGGGACTAAAGTGGATGGATTTTAGAAAGCCTGGATAGTGTGCACATCTGTGTGCTGGGTGCAGGCAGTGACCAAAGTGAATAAAGTAATAGAGGAGCCCGACTCAGCATGGATCAGCAGTTACAGTTTAGAACCCAATATCTATTCTGCACAGATTTCTGCAGTAAAAAAAACCAGACAACACAGAAAGACAATAAAATGCAGTGGAGGTTACACACAGTAAACACACGCTCTGTTATTTGGTTTTGCTGAGGCCATAGATGCATGCATTGATTTTATTTGAAGAAAAAAAAAGTATTGTGCTGACACTTTCAGGAACTTCGCAGCTAGCAAAAGCTTTGATTGTCTCCCTGAGGAATTATGAGCCCATATTCTTTTGCTCCACTGTGTTCTTCTGCATTCTAGTACAACACTGTGTAAACATAATTATCACCACTACAATAAATAATAAGAACAATAGTTATGGCAACATAATAACTAAACCAGCATAATTACAATGCCAGTTCTGGCTTCCTCTCCAGCTGTTGTTCGTGTGACTAAGGCCTAAAATTGCTACCAGTCGACATCAGACCAGCAGCAACGTGTTTGGTGCCAAAGCCAATGTGTGTACCAGCAGATTGATATAGAACAGTTGGATGGAAGCGCAATGTAAAAATGTCAGAGAATCAACTATTGCTTGCTCAATTGTATTAGAATATGACATTTTCAATAAACTGGTATACTACTTATGTATAGACCAGTATCATACAATACAATTCAAAGTCATTGATACAATGCATTCTGTAAATGATTCCACTATTGGCCTTATAAGCTGGTAACCGCAGGCTGACAATGTGCAATGTTAACGATACAAAGGTTTCTATGAGGACAAATTACAGGACTAATATAACTCCATATAGGCACAGAATAACCCATTTGAACAGCAGAGTATGTTTGAAATAGGACGCCTGCTTCTAAAAAGCGCTAAGGGTGCTGACTCAGAACTTAACCCTGTCACATGCAAATAAACTAGACCACCCAAACACAGCTGGTCAACATGAACAACATAGATCACACTAGACGTATATAATGGCTTGCAAGTCTAAAACACATAGCTCTTTCAAACTGCTTTCTAAAGCACAACCAGAGATTAATATCAGACATGGCACAATGCATTTTTCTTTTCCAATAAGATCTGGGTGTTAAAGCACGGAGCTAATATGGACAGCAATGCATATTTGTGTTCAAACACTACTGCATCGGAAAATACATCAGCAACACTCGGTTGCATGAAAATATAATCAGCATAAGTCACTTTATATTCCCATCTTATAATGAGCCTGGTACATCTGTACTGCACCGATTCTCTATACTGTCACTGTCATACTGTATACTGCTACTATTCACATGAAACACTATACTCCCACTATACATTGTACAGATTCTCTATACTCACTTTATTTCTTATAATGTAATTCATTATTATAGTTATTGTTCATTTTAATAGTATACAATGTACATTGTACACTGTATATAAACACATACATATGTATAAAAGTATATACACTATGCATAACTGTACATACATGGTACATTGTAATGCATATTGTATATTAGTCATTGTACTGCACATGCAAACATTGTGAACTTCTGTATATCACATATCATATATTGTCTATTATTCGTTGTTTCTTGTTTTGTAATGTATGTATATATTCCTTCATTCACTAAGGAGACACCTTGGTTAGAAACAAATTGTGTGTGCAAACATACTGATTCTCATTCTGATTTCACACCATCTGCAGTCCATAACAAAGAGCAACTGGTACCATCACTTTAAAGTTTGTGTTATACTGTATTAAGTCATTGGTTAAATGCAGTGTGAAATTTGTTCCATAAGACCAAGACAAAAACCATTTCAACCTCATTGTAAAGTATACTTGTATACGGACGGGCTGACAATAAACATTTCTTAAATCTTGAAATTTGATCATTGGCTTGGCTAGGCTACATGTTGCCAATGTCTTTTATCACACAACTTACTTTCTTTGTATTATATTTTGCCATTTTGTGATATGCAGACTACACTTCTTACAGAATCTTATAAGATACATTTTTCTTCTCCTTTGACATCTAAAGCAGCCCTTTATGCTGGTATGGGATTTGATGTGTTTAACCAAAATTTCATTTTGTTATAATATCATCTTTATAAACTGTAAAAAAAATAAAAAAAAACATCTAGTGAATATACATAAATTTCAATAATTGAAAACTTAATATCTAACCTTTGGATGATGATAGAATTAAGGTGTTTATTTTAAAAATGCATTTTACACCACATATTACTGAAATATTGTTTAAATGTTTAATCAAGAAATTACTGTTATTGTCTTATCTTATAAAATAAACTGCTATTATAAATATATCATTTAGAATCTAGCCAAAATCAAGCTTTTAGTAATAGCAATTCTTCACAATAGGAACTCAATTTCAATGAAAAAAAAGCTGTTTTTTAGTAAAACTAGTTTAAATGTCAGCACCAAGGTGGGATTAATCAGTGGAAACACACACACACACACACACACACACACACACAAACACACACACACACACACACACACACACACACACACACACA
>JBBIGC010000152.1:6753576-6771956 GCA_037576955.1 Lepidarchus adonis | reverse complement strand
ACACACACACATACACACACACACACACACACACACACACACACACACACACACACACACACACACACACACACGCATAGTATTAATGGAATTAAACTCTCGCTGTGCTTGCTGCTCTGACTCAGGCACTGTTTTGATGCCTCGTTCGTGGAACTGGAGAGAACAGAACAACTAGTCTGTCATTTAGGTGTGAGTCATCAAGCGAGCGAGAAAAGAGAGAGAGACCCTGATGCAAGCTCTCTTGGTCACATGTTCTCTCACGGATGCAAAGCAAGCAAACCAGGCAATCAATCATATATCTAATACATAACATCGGCCATTTACAATGAGACTTTGTCACATTGCGCTATCAGTGAGGGCTTAATTAGAGAAGTGCAGAAGCAGCACAAAGGAGCCGAGAACAATGATTACCTTCTCTACAGAAAAAAAGTGTGCACTCATTGATTGATGGCACTAACTACCTGCAGAGGCTTTTTTCTAAGATATTATCTTTGCCATAATGAAGATAAACCACACATACACAACATAAAAAGTCAAGCAAATCAAGAGCAAATTAGACACAGGGTTACGATGTACCTCCTCAATAACTGTGAAGTGCACTCAAATGTACCCTCTAACATCACTGACAATCAACACAATACCCTTTTTTCAAGTGGCTTTTTAACTAGAGCAGGCTGCTTCAAAACCTGGCCGGCATCTTTGTTTTGCATCTCCCTGCATATGCAGGTTTTGCATACTGCTTGCATTACTGTCACCTTGCTGACTTGAATTATATGTGATTGAGTATAAGAGAAGTAGAGTGAGGTAGTGTACCAGGGTGATCTGCTGCATGAGGTGCACAGGCTTTTATCATCACCCGTTTCATACATTCAGGCATCAGCATTTAGCTGCTTTAATGTTACCTGCGGTAGGCAGCATCACTTCACTGGCTGGTCTTTTGGGACCCAGATTTGGCACATGTGGATGTGCATCTGTGAATACACTACTGATGTAACCTCTTAAAATATAAAATTACCACAAGGAATTCTTTGAGCAGTACCATAGAAGAATATAACAGAACAGAAATGTGAAGAAATGTTTTAAAGGGTTCTGTATAATTCCCTATATACAGAATAGAATCATTACAAATAAAAAGACAATTAGAAGACAAGATTTGTGGGTGTTTTAATGGGGCGTCTCTTTGATGGCTGTTACAAGTCATAGATCCCAATTTTGCTAAAGGTGTAGGCTTATTATTTAGTCATTTTTAAAATACTTTTATCCAGGAACTATTAATCACTGATTAAATGAAACTGACTACATTGATATATGTATAAAAGTGAGCAGATTGTGTTGCGTTGGAAAGTGCATTTAACAAACTATAATATGTCAAATGTTTGCATCATTTGTTACATTAACCCATGTTCATTCATTCATTCATTCATTTATTCAGAAACACTTCTCCAATTCTGGTTACAGGTAACCTACGGGCACAAGGCAGTCTTCACACTTTACAGGTGGTCAACACGTTGCAGGTGTTTGGCATATTTGCATAAAAAGATCAGAATTACCATTTTTGTTATTGGTTAATTTGTTATATTAATATTGAGAGGTTTTACTCTAAATAATTTAGCATTGTTTCTCTTGGTCCATTTAACAAGTAAAAGGGCTGTGTATGTACACTCATGTGAAAAAGGAAACCCCATTAAATATTTGGTTTTTATTAAGAAATGTTCACATATCGATGTCTAATCTTGTTTTTATTTACATCTGGAACAGAAAGTAATTTAATTGCAATTAAACAACAAATATTAACCTTGATTTATTAATTAAACAAAATAAATCAACAAAAATGTGTATTCTAACTGAGGAAAAAGTTAGGACACCCAACCCCCTAATAGCTAGTGTTACCTCCTTTGGCTGAAATAACCACAGTGAGACACTTCTTGTAGCCATCTACTAGTCTCTGACATCGGTCTGAGGAAAGTTTGCCCCACTACTCAATGCAGAATTCTTTAAGCTGTGAGATGTTTGAGGGCTTTCTTGCATGTACAGCCTGTTCCAAGTCACCCCACAGCATCTCAATGGGATTAAGATCTGGGTTTTGAGTTTTTGACCACTCTAGGACTCTCCATTTCTTAGTTTTCAGTCAGTCCTTGGTGGATTTACAGTTCTTACAGATGGATTCACATGTTCCTCAATTATCATCTAATACACAGTACAATTCATGGTGGATTCTATAATGGTGAGCTGGCCAGGTCTACTCTGCAGCAAAGCATCCCCAAACCACGACACTTCCACCTCCATGCTTCATAGTTGGTATGTGGTTATTTTCCTGGAATGTTGTATTTGGTTTACACCCAGACATGCCCTCTGTTCTGGTGTCCAAATAATTCAATTTTTGATCTGTCCAAAGAATATTATTCCAGAAGTCCTGGTCTTTGTCTACATTCTCTCTGTCAAACTTTGTTTCTCTTATGAAGTAAATGTTTCCTCCTTGCCCACCTCCCATGCAAGTTAAAGTTACACAGTCTCTTTCTGATTGAAGAGACATGAACTTTCACATTAACAGTAGCCAGAGCCTGCTGTAGTTCCCCTAATGACATTTCAGAGTTTTTGGAGACTTCATTCAGCATCTTGCAGTCTTCTCTGAAGATGAACTTGCTTGGATGGCCATACCTGAGCATGTTGGCAGTTGTTTTTTGCAGTGTTCCACTTCCCATTGTCCAGACAGTGGAATGGCTGATTGCAAATTCTTTTGAGATATTTTAAAATACCAAACCAGTCTTACAAGCTGCTACAATCTTCTTTCTGTTGCCCTCAGACTTTTGATCTTACTACGGTCTGCACAATGTCAGGAGCATACCAAACTAAATTTCTAAGGTTTAAAAAGGGCAAACCTCCATCAAAATGCAAAGTAATGATGTTCTAATAATGTGCATCTCATGTACTACACCTGTGTGTGATTTGAGCCATTTTATTTGGGAATAAAGATGGGGGTGTCCTAAAGTATTCCTCACCAGAATTTGCATTTTACAGAAGATTTTGAAAAGTATTTTCTTCAGTTTTAATTGTTTAATTGTATTACTTAAATATCCCAGTATTGTTAAAATTGAGATAAAATATCCATGTCCAAGAATATTACAAAAACACACAGGCTTTCATAGTGTGCCCTAACTTTTTCACATGACTGTATGTACAGTGTGTGTGTGTGTGTGTGTGTGTGTGTGTGTGTGTGTGTGTGTGTGTGTGTGTGTGTGTGTGTGTGTGTGTGTTCACTCATTAGTATTACATGCATCATGAGATCATGAGGCAATGACAGGGAATGGACATCTGAACGGAAAGAGACACATATGCCATGGCAGATTGTTGCCATGGCACCATCACTGCCCTGAGATTAGTGGCAGTGCTCCATCAGACAGGAGAGCAGCAGGCAGTGCCAACACACAAGCCTACCGAACCACTAACATCCTGATTATAGACATATCTATGCATGACAACACTTTAGATTAATGGAGGGTGACACAAATGTTCATAACAAAGATATCAGTCTGAAAGAATCTTCAAAAACACCTGGAGGACTTTGTCATCATTGATAGTGAAGTAATACTGACTGGTGTTAGATGATGGATCATTCATGGTCATGGAATCAGTACTGTACTAAGAAATTGATTCATTAGATTTACTTGAGTCAAATGTGAACATAATTTTACTGTTTTGAAGTCCAGTTCAACTACTGACTGAAGAAAATGGGCCATGACTTGTGTGAAGTGACTAAACACAAATAATATATGTCAGGTTTAATTTAGTTATCATTTTTGGCAATAATTGTGCTTATGTAACATTTTTATGCACAACCAAATGCTACCTTTTAATCATGCTAAGTAAAAGAAAAGGCATTATCTGGACAGAAAAGCTGTCCCTTAAATTATGTGAAATTCATAATAGATGAATTAACTAGTATAAATGTTCTGAAATGATTTATTTAAAAAATGTTTAATATAATATGGACATGGGGTCCTTCAAATGTTATTAATGTATGAAAGAAGTCTCTCCCTAAACTAAATCCTATCCATCTATCCATTATCCAAACCACTTAATCCATTTCAGGTCACAGGGGAAGCTGGAGCCGAACCCAGCTGACTACGGGCTAAGGCAGGGTACATCCAGGACAGGAGGCCAACCCATCGCAGGGCAACACAGAGACAGACAACCACACACACATACAATCATACTTACGGGCAATCTAGAGTAAACAATCCACCTAATCTGCAAGCCATTATACAGCAGGAGGAAACCAGAGAACCTGGAGGAAACCTGCACAGACATAGAGAGAGCTTGTGAAGTTCACACAGAAAGGCACCCACGCCTGACCAGGAGATCGAACCTAGAACAACTACACCCTAATCAAACAAGAATAAATAAATGAAACACTTTTGCAGAAATTTCAGTTTTGTTGTTTTATTTTACAGTATCATATTTTGTTATTTGCTATTTAATGTGGATTAGCCCTGAAAATGTAGCAAAACAAACACCTCTACACATGCATATGCCAAGTCAGTCAGATGTACATGTACTGTATGCATGCAAACAAAATTCCAATTTCAGCAATGAAAATGAAAACACGCACATTCAAATGAAGGCATTTGGTTAATTAGCTCGGAAAAAGGCCAGCGAAAGTCTCACGGTCATGAGTCCTCAGAGGAGGAGTTGTTGACACAGGGACAGGTATCAGTATGAGTCATGCTCACTTCAGGATGTTGCAAAAGCAGTCAAGAGCTAACTTCAAACAGACTTGAAAATGTTCTGTGCAAAGCTGCAGAGAGGCAGTAAACACTCGATGCTGGGGTTATTGATGTTTAATTGACTTCAGAACATCTGCAATTCCATTCGGTTGCTTAATTGTACTCTGCCAGTTTAAAAAAGCCTCAGAGAGGAGAGTGTTTACCCACGTTGAAGGAAAATTCTGATGAGGCAAGTCTGTAATGGAACGAGAAACTACAGTATATGACTTCTCTTTAAATAGTTAACATTGAATTATCTAACGTTTGTATATACAAGTTTCATATCATAATCATGTATATATGAGCTTTAAACTATAATGTCTCATGATGTTTTAAATGTATGCATCCGCAAAAGATTACAGATTCTTTTCTTTTACATCACAAAAGCAGTGATACATACACTTTTGGGCTCATTTAATAGTCTAGACTCAAGCAGTACCTTTTGTATAATAACTTTGGTTGCACTTCATTGGAAGCTTATGTTGACAGTATCCTGCACTACACAACACTGAACACTGCACAGCAATGCAAATGGCATACCTTAGAAATGACTACCATGTCTTCTCCAGCTTCCTTTTTGCCTGTGTATAGTTAAGTTTTCATCTGTGAATCAAGAAAATGGGTTCATGCATAGACGAGAGACAGGATTTCAATGCAGTCAATCAAAGGTGCTGAATGTTAAGATGAGTGTGCTGCTAAGAACCAAATTAATTCCCCCTTTCATTCAACAATAAAGTATAAGTGTAAAGCATAAGGTTTAAATGCTAGAATTGATACTGGTTTGGGTATTTCTTTAAGATTTTATTTGTCACATATACAGTAGTGCACCCAGAATGAGCTTGTGTAAACCTAAACAGAAGTTATCAAACAGATTTAAAAGAGAAGACATTTAAATAAAAAAAGCGAAGTACTAAAATTAGGAAGAAATGTACTATGAAAAATAGAACAAAAAGTTTCTTATATTTTGTATTTAATTTTTTTTCCTTATAATGTCATAGGATTATGTATAAAAGATGTAATGTGTAATTTTTCCATGAATGCTTTCCAACCTCTTTTTAGAATGAACAACCTCTCCTTACATAGAAGTAAGCAGGCTGTTTTTCATGTTGTGTCATTGAGATATATGTAAATAAACTTAAGATTACATCAGTGGCAATGGGTAAGGATAAACTGCTGTAAGCTGAATATGTGAATATACACTATATTGCCAAAGGCCTTCACTCACCCATCTAAATAACTAAATTCAGGTGTTCCAATCACTTCTATGGCAATAGGTGTATAATTTCAAGCACCTAGCCATGCAGACTGCTTCTACAAACTTTGGTTTACTCTCAGGAGCTCAGTGAATTCCAGCGTGGTATCGTGATAGGATGCCACCTGTGCAACAAGTCCAGTCATGAAATTTCCTCACTACTAAATATTCCACAGGGAACAACAGCAACTCAGCCACCAAGTGTTCGGCCACATAAAATGACAGCGTGGGGTCAGTGGATGCTGAGGCTCATAGTACACAGAGGTCGGCAACTTTCTGCAGCGTCAAATGCTAAAGACCAATAAACTTCATGTGGCCTTCAGATCAGCTCAAGAACAGTACATAGAGAGCTTCATGGAATGAGTTTTCATGAGCAGCTACATCCAAGCCATACATCACTGAGTGCAATATAACACGTTGTATTTAGTGGTGTAAAGTGAATTACGCTGTATGGTGAAATTTTAACAATGTTTTCAGACCACATTACATCAAGAAACAATTGTTAACTTTGGTTTTCTATAATGTGACCACCTTAAAATGTAAAGAATTTTGTTTTGTAAGTAAAAATGTAACGTCTGATGATGGGTAGCTACAGCTGAACACAAATAACACCCCTTGTTATCTAAAATATGAATGTAGAACGCAGACAATGAAGTGAGCAGTGCCCATGTGTTCAGCCGCTTTGATTGGTTACGTAAGACTATAGGACTGAATGCGAAGGCCCCCAGAGGCCAGTATTTGCATTTCCTGTAATCAGATCCGTTCACTAAGGGGTGATGTAACTGGATGCCAGCCTTTGGTGAGGCACGCCTTGGCAGAGTACGAACTCATACAATCACTCTGCAGCAACAACATCTTGTTTGTGTATTTTCCACAAGCTTCAGTCTGGAAATTTCACTGTATTCAGTGGCAACACTCTTAGCACATGACTGCAAATGAGGGGAGTTGTTAGTATGGGAGGCAGTAGGAGTGTAAAACGGGAAGCTATTTGGAATAGCTCAGTCCAGAGACCTCTGACAATGTGCAGTGGATTGTCTTTCATTGCATCATCCTGTTTGTAGGACAGTGGCACAATGTCATCAAGATATGGCAGGCTGCCAAGACACTGAACTCTCCCCCAAAAAAGTAGACTACTTGATTTACCGGGACAAAGTTTCAAACAACCTTTAAAGCACTATCAGCAAAGCCATACTGCGAAAAAAAGCATGAATGCTGGAAGCCTTGCACAATTCGGCTCTGACATGATCCATTATGTAAATCTCACCCTAAATTCTTCACAGCCTGCTAAAGGAGGGGTCTCCCAAACCTCAAACACTTTATGAACCAAAGTGTGGCTTGTACTTGTTATTTCTACACAATAGGCATCTGTGGGACTGAAAATGGATTTTCACTCCTCCATGAAAACCCCACAACATTTTCTTCCAAGTAAGCCTTTAATCCTGAATTGTGCTCTTCAGATAAAGAAGGAGTGTGTAACACACAGCTCTCTATCTCACCTCATTAAATCATTGAAATGGATGGCAGGGCTCACTCTGCCAGGAACATTCTCTCAAAGGCAAGATGATGTGGTTCCTGTATGGCAGTGGCTCGCGGGCTCATCTTAGAGCTGCTCATTTTGCCCCTGAGTTAACATCACCGGGGTGCAGAGCCAAACCACATCATGAAGGGCTTCTGGCAACCGAGAAAAAGACAACTTATTCTGTTGGAAGGGCCTGACGGAGCCCTTTCCACACACTTTAAGGAGACATGTTGAGCACCGAATGTGTGTGCGTTCATGTGATTATGCCTCTGAAACATATGCAAAAGTTCATAAGTGGATGGGCCTCCGGGACTACAGCGCAGGAAAAAGCTGAAATAGTCAACCCAAAAGTTATGAATGGTACTCCAGACGACCTGCTTCCACGTTTACTACATCCTGGACAGTTTTCCAAATTTTCTCTCTTCAACATTAATTGAGAACGTGGGCTAGATAAAGCTGAACTCATAGTGGAGGTCTCCCCACCCCCCTTAAATCACTTTCAGATGGCCTTTGCTCATAACATGATTCATATTCTGCTTCTGTGTTGAGTCCTTTACTAAAGTGTAGTAAAATTACTAGCACACTGCATTTAAACATAGAGAACTGTAAACCACAACCACAGACTTTATTGTATGCAGTTGAAAGACTCTTTGAAGTTTTTTATGCTTTGCTGATAACATTTTCTGGCTGTCCGTTACGCTAATGCCATATTTTACATTTACATGCACATTTTGTAATTTGCTTGACACTTTTGTCCAAAGGTAAAGGAACAATCACACATTTTATCTGCAACACTAAAGGTTATTGCATCAAGTAAATACACAGTACATAAATATTCAGCTAACTTTACTCAGTGTTGTCCTTGCCTGCACTGCTCAACAATAACATTATGCAATTTAAAATAATAGGGATATTCCTGACACTTTACGAATAGTGTATTACTTTAGAATTAACCTCATGCAGGACCAATAAATATCAATATTTAATGTAGTTCTTTAGGTTAATTAAAATTTCCAATAATGTATTTAAAGTTTTTAAGTCATTCAAATGGATGTTTTTTATTATTTGGCTTTAAACATTGACCACTTTGAACTTGGTAATCTCTCAGACAGTTGCTTAGTGGTTGATAAGGTGTTCCAAGCAGTTGCAAGTGTTTTGCTACCCCACTATTGTTATAATTACATCTTAAGTGGTTGCTTGGGTGCTACTTTGTGTGAGAGTAGGATTCAGGTGTTACACTAGAGTGTGAGAAGATGACTTTTTGTTAGAAGTATATAGTTTGTCTATAATCTATTTAAATACTGTGTAATAGTGAGTTTGTGTGTATGTGTGTATACGTGTGTTTGTGAATGTCACATGCAAAAATCTCAAACTTCTTATACCAGAACTTTTTTTCTGCTAAAAAAATAGTACAATAAACAATTTACACAACTTAAGGTTGACCTATAAGCAACATTCGAGACTTAATTATTAGGGTTAGGGTTATATATACAGTATAGCGATACATGCCAAAGGACTAAAGGCTTCACTTTCCTCGTAAAAGTATATGTACTGGTTTGTGATGTAGCTGCATGCACCAACCAGGAAAGATCAGCTTCTGCAGAGTTAAATGTACGCCCACAGAGTTAGATTTTGCAAAATTGAACTCTGTAGGAGTCGACACTCGTTATTGTGCTGTGTGGGGGCAGATGTTATGCAGTGTGAGGCTCTCTGTAGTGTGTTTAGGGTACCCACACTAACCAGTTCCTTGCTCAACGTGGCAGTGGGTGTCTTTCCCATGTATCTGCCGGGGATTCCTGTTTGAAAGGGCGATATAGGGTCGCAGTGTGGAGCACCGGCAGCTCGACACGGCTTGCTGTGTGTCGCTCCGACCATGACCCATTTGCAGATCGAAAGAACACAGTGTTCCCCCTGTCCCCGCAGTTGCTATGGCAACAACGAGTGGAGAGACACAAGCTGTGGACATCATTTATGCTGCCAAGCAGAGATGAGAGACGAGAGACAGAGGGAGGGAGCGAGCAAGCAAAGGAGGGAGTGAGAGAGCGAGAGAGACCCCCATTCAGACGACACTTTCTGAATCATGATTCTTCATTTTGGGATAAAAGATGTACAGATGCAAGCAACGTGCAACTGAGCACCATAAAAAAAATGATTCAGGATGATATCAGAATAAGACCTTGACTGTGTCTTATGTTTCAGCGTTCAAGTCTGTGTCAAACATTTTGATGCAACCTGCAACACTACTTCGAGGGAAATAGCAATATCTCCAAAACTCTTAAAGGAGAAGACACATTTTCTTTGAAAAATAAAAGATATGACTGAAGGTTTTACAAAAAACAATGTCAAGTGAAAAGAGAGGCTAGTGGAAAGCTGTCTAATTCATTTCTTACAGCTGCAGCTGTGCATATGAATGTGTATGGCTGTTTCACTCATCTGTATGGCAGGAGAACAGTGGGGGACTAAAGACACAAGCAAGAATGGAAAACACACAGGCCGGCACTTCCTCTCACTCAATGAGCATGGCTGAAAAGTCGTCAGTGGCCTGTTTACAAAGCAGTTGGAAAAAAGCTCCAGGCCACAAAGACTCCTTACGTTATTCTACTCTTTAGAGCAGTTAAGCCTGAACATGCCACTCTTTTGTTTTGCAAGTCTTCATCAGAAATCTTTGCTCTTCACCAATGTCAAAACCTGTCTCAGTCCTACTACCTGGAGGATCACGGCTTTGATGATGTTTTCCTACTGTAACACATCCGGCTTATCTCAGGAGGGGCTTTTTAATTAGTGCTTTACTGTATCAGGTGTGCAGGGAGCAGGAAAAAAACTTAAACCCAGTGGTAATCCAGAACCAAGACTGAGAACCACTGGCCTACCAGATGGTGGACAAATTTGTGCTTGAACTCATTGTGTTCTGAGCTAGGACAGAGCAAAGTATGGACTGCCTGGGGGGACCCTGAGGAGTGCTCTGAGAACCTAGGGCTTTTTAGTCTTGGCACTTAATCCAACTAGTCAATAAAAAGATCCCAAAATTGACTGACTTCACAGTTACAACTCAGTCTCCACAGGGTTCATCTGGTATCTTGGCTTTGCTACCTAAAATAGTTCTGCCTGGTTCAGAATAGTCTGAGATCAGATGCTAGGCTGATGACACCATATTCTCTGTTTGGATTGAAGTATCTGACTGAGAGTACAGTCCCTTAGGAATACAGATCTGCTCTAATGCGGCTGAAGTCCATGCTGAGGCATCATGTTTGTGCAAGATCAGTGTACTGATTACTTCCTGATGGAAGGACGCCTGCATTTGCTAAGGATTAGACAACACCACAGTAGATCATTATACTGTGTGTAAAGTCTTAGTAAGCAGTATATGCTGGAGGTGTTTCTAGAGTGCTAAAGTGTAGTACATGGGAATAAAGCATAGGATAAACAGAAAATGTACTATATGCAAATGACATGCCTAGAGCCTGTAACCATTTAGGTCATGCTTTTCTTTGACTACCTTTTTAGCAGAAACTGAGAATATTGTTGTGTACGTGACTGGCTAAAGCATCAGGCATTAATCTCAAACAACCAGTGTGAAATCAGAAGCTGCCAATAAAACAATAATGCACAGAAGTGCCCACTCCATAGTCATCCTATGGACAAAATTAATGTTAATTACATGACTGTTGCAAAATTATGATAAATTAACACCTAGAAGTGGCTTGTGTGTGACTCACATGCACATTTTTTTTCAATTCTAAGTCCTGATTCACAGTATACAAAATGTGGGATGCAAAAGTATCTCATTGGCGAAATTGTAACAAACAGAGGTAGGCTTAGACACCATGGCATAGAGCACCAACTCGTAATATTAAACCAGTTTATACAGTGTATACGTACACAGCATGGAAAACGCAGCTGCAAATGTATCACATGCAAGAATATCATGAATTTGGACTCTATGATATAGAACTGGCTTGTTTGCAAGTCATACAGCCATTTTTCTATATACAGCCTTCAAATAAATCTCCTGGACAAAAATACCACAGATGTAAAATGTTTAGACACACTTAGTCTTTTAGAAGTGGCTTACTTGCAAATCATATATGCATTACTACAATATTAGTTACTGAACACTACATACACAAACACAAAAAAACACACAAATGCATATATATATTCATGCACACATCAGAAGGTGAATCACTGCCGCACCCCTCCTCAGGGTCTTTTTGGGATGAGTCATTCCCATTAACAGTTGGTCCTTTAGGAATATCTGCGCAGCCACAAAATACACACAGTCGCATGTGCATGGGTGCGCTTACACACATCCACGCACGCACACACACACACACGTTCCATCTCAAATGGGAATCCCCTCTCTGCCTGCCTTCAAGAGTCGTGCCTATCATACAGAGGCAGAGAGGCTGCCTCAAGCAGGAGAGCAGCAAGGTTCAGCTTTCCTGCCTGAGCCGTATGAGTCATCCACTGAGCAGAGCATACACATAGGCTCTCCCAAATGTACCTGTTCATGGTGCACTTAACCCCAGAAACAGAATTCTACCATTCACCATTAGAGCAGATATTATTTGCCTGTCAAGTCATCAGTACTGCTTCTCACCGGACGGTCAATGAAAGCAATTTCATCTGCAATGGTGACCGTCACTTTTCACACATTAGCAGTGCATACATCATCTATGCAGTCGATGACAGCCTTAGAAGCTTCAAACATGCCAGAAACGAACAAATGACTCCCAGTCTGGATTAACAAAGAGCTGCCGTTCTGCTGCAATTACTTGACATTGCTGGCATTGAGATCATCCAGACTAATGCTTTCCATGCAGGGGATGCTAGACCAGTCTCAGCAGGGGCTAAGTCATCTTTGTCAAGAGAATGTCTCTCAGAAAAATAAATGAATGAAATAAAATAAATCTTCTGGCCATTAATATCACCAACCATTCTTATTTTATTTATATAAATGGCCCACCCTGTAGAAAGGTGTCAGAAAACACAGTGCACCACAGTCAGAGATGTTTTGGCAGCATGAGGGAGAGTCTACTCAGTATTATGAAGGTGGTTTTATTGTGGCAGATGGGTTTATGGTTTGATAATAAGTTTGCATTGTCTAATATATATATGCAGTGGGGTAAAAAGGTATTTGGCAGACACTATGTCTTCAGCTTGTCCCACTTAAAAAGGTGAGAGGTCTGTAATGTTCATCATAGGTAAACTTCAACTATGAGAGACAGAATGTAAAAAAAATCCAAACGTTTCTGTAGGTCATCACCAGGTTTGCACACACTGTAGCTGGTATTTTGGCCCATTCATCCAAGCAGATCTTCTCAAGATCTGTGATGTTTTGGGTTTTGCCCAAAATCTCATGATACATGGCTCTAGTCATCCTTTCCTTAATACAGATCAGTCGTCTTGTCCCCTTTGCAGAAAAGCAGTCCCAAAGCATAATGTTTCCACCCCCATGCTTCACAGTGGGTATGGTGTTCTTGGGATGCAACACAGCATTCTTCCCTCTCCAAACACTGCAAGTGGCGTTTATACCAAAGATTTAAATTTTGGTCTCATCTGACCACATGACATCCAGATGGTCTCTGGCAAACTTTAGACCTGGACATGTGCTGGCTTAGGCAGAGGGGACTTCTGAGTGCTGCAGGATTTTAATCCATGATGACATAGTGTTACTAATAGTAACATTTGTTACTGGGGTCCTACAGTAGCTGTCTTCAGGTCTCTTTAGTTCTCAGCTGTTTCCTCACCATTCTAGATCATTTGTACCCCACGAAGTGAGCTCTTTCATGGAGCCCCAGGTTGAGGGAGCTTGTCAGTGATCATGTATTTATTCCATTTTATTATAATTGTTCCAACAGTTGATCTCTTCACACTAAGCTGCTTGCCTATTGTAGATTGGCTCATTCTAGTCTGCAAGTGCAGGTGTACAATCTTGTCCCTGGTGTCCTTAGACAGCTCTCTGGTCTTGGCCATGGTGGAGGTTGGAGACTGACTGTTTGAAGGTGTGGACAGGTGTCTTTTATACAGATAACAAGTTCAAACGGGTGCCATTAATACAGATAACGAGTGGAGGATAGAAGAGCTTCTTAAAGAAGAAGTAACAGGTCTGTGAGTGCTAAACACATATTTTCAGCACCATTATATAAATTAATTCTTTAAAAAATTTTCTTTTACATTTTGTCTGTCACAGTTGAAGTGTAACTATGATGAACATTAAAGACTCTCTCATCTTTTTAAGTGGGACAACTTGCAGTATTGGTGGCTGCCAAATACTTTTTTGTGCATGGAGTTCACTAGAGCTTCACAGGTTGCCATCAGAATCCTCTTCCACTCCTCCATGATGACATCATGGAGATGGACGTTTAAGACCTTGCGCAACTCCACTTTCCATTTGACAATTCCCCACAGATGTTCAGTAGGGTTTAGGTCTGGAGAGGCCAGTTTTGGAATACTGTGGCCTGGTTTCCGAAAAAAAGGGGATCATGCTCTGCTTCAGTATTTCACAGTACATATTGGCATTCGTGGTTGCCTCAATGAAATGTAGCTCCCCAGTGCTGGCAGCACTCATGCAGCCTCAAACCATGACACTCCCACCACCATGCTTGACTGTAGGCCTTACTGTACCTGGTTGCCACCACAAACGCTTGACATCATCTGAACAAAATAAGTTTATCTTGGTCTCATCAGATCACAGGACATGGTTCCAGTAATCCATGTCCTTAGACAGCTTGTCTTCAGCAAACTGTATGGGGGCTTTCTTGTGCATCATCATGAGCATGTGCACTCAACTTCTTTTGTCAACCATGGCCAGGCCTGTTTTGAATGGACAGGCCTCCTGTTCTGTCAAACTGCTATATAGCCTTCGTGCTGCAGCTCAGTTTCAGGGCGTTTCTGGGTCTTTTTATAGTCTAGGCCTTCTTTATGTAGAGCAACAATTCTTTATTTATTTTTCCTTAATTTTTTTTGCCATAAGGTGCCATATTGAACCAATGACCAGGATGAGAGAGTGTGAGAGCGAAAACACCAAATCTAATACACCTGCTCCCCATTCACACCCAAGACCTTGTAACACTAACAAGTCACATGGCATCCGGGAGGATAAAAGGTTAATTGGACACAATTTGAACATTTTTACTTAGGGGCGTAGTCACTTTTGTTACCAGCAGTTTAGAGAATAATGGCTGTGTGTGGAGTTATTTTAAGGGGGCAGCAAATTATAATGTTATACAAGCTGTACACTGACTACATTGTATGAAAGTGTCATATCTTCAGTGTTGTCCCATGAAAAGATATAATAAAATATTTACAAACAATGTGAGGAATGTACTCACTTTTGAGAGACACTGTGTAATGCACTGTGTAGAGTCATTGTTTTACAATTGTTTTATGATAAGGTTTTGGCATAAAATGTATTGTATGAAGTTTTTCAAGGAACATTTCAAACTGTGCAAACTCTGAATAATATCTTGCAATGTCTTTGACAATATGACCAGCAAGAACAGGACATTTTTGATACCACAACATAAATTTCCCTGATAATCTCAGTTTCAGTTTGAATAATTCAGCTTGGCAATATGATTACCATGCTTTTTTAAAAGTCACATAGGAAGTACACCTCCTACTGCATAGAATGGCCAAGATGACACAAGCTCAGGATGGAAAGTGTTTGGTAACTTGCTAGTTTTTTTTAAATCCATGGAGGAAGAAGTTGATGATTTAGGTTTTTGTAATTAATTTGTGTTAAATCCTCTTCACTTTATGTAGTGTTTGGGGGCACAATGCTTTTTGATTAACCAAAATACATCCCCCTTCAAACTGCTTTCCCCAGGTGCACATGGGTGGGTGTGTATTAGTTGATGGTATGAGAACATGGCGGTGTTCCCATTGGGCCATACTCCTGGTAAATAACAACACCTACAGGTAAAGAACATATGACAAGCTCAAAAGGCCACATCTTATCCTCTTAGAGCATCATGCTCAGTCTGACTGGACCCCCCCTTCTCAAAATTCGAAGACAGATATCAAGACTCAGTGCTGGGCCTTCAGTGGTGGAAAGAAGTTCCCCTGACTGTTAGAACTGAAGAGTCTCTTGTTATCAACAACACTGGTTGAAAACTAAAAAACTTTATTGTAACTAACAATATAAAGAAACTGCCAAACAGTCTTATGCAAAACAGATTTTGGTGATTTTGTAACTGAAATTAACACGGACTCTCTAGGATAATGATAGAAAATCCCAAGTACAAGAATTGAAAGACTTTTAGCTCTAAAAGCATTTGCAAACTGTGATATCTGCCAGAAGAGGTGTTATAAAGTATATTATGTAGGGTGCCCAAACTTTTGCACAGGACCATAATAGTATTTTTATTTTTTTCAATTCATGAAATTGAAACTATGCATCATTTTTTGCTGAAAAAATATTGTGTATGATTTTCAATTACAAAATCACCAAAATCCTAGAATGCTGGTTACTCATATCACCATAGGAATAGAGGCAAATGCATGATCTGCAGAAACCACATCTTGAAATCTATTTTTTTTGCCAACATACCTCACTAGTTCACTTCCATCACAGTCAGTCCCCCTTTATATAATCTCACTTTTATTCATAATGCAGCTCATGTATAAAAACTGTTTTCAGATGTATCCTTCATAACTTCATAAGCACATTTTGTCCTGAGGGAACTGATAAGATAGAACCCTCCTGATAACATCCCATGCTCATGAAGCAAGAATACCTGCTCACATAGAGCTGCTTGAATGTAGATGGATGTGCATGCCTGTATGACGCAGTCTCTAATGTTTTCTGGCACCCAAAGTGTGTCCTGTTTGCAGTGAGTCACCTGGCTCTGTTGTGTGACAGAGTGACCCGTGCTTTCACACTGATGAGGAGATAGACTGCAACTGAAAACAACCATGACAACACAGGCGTGTCGCCATGGCAACTCGACTTGACTCAACTGAGGGAGAGCACGAGGCGACTCCTTAACGAGGAATACACAGTGTTCCCTCCGTACTGAGTGAGATAGAGCGAGAACGAGAGAGAGAGAGACCTGCTGGAAGCCATTCTATATCCATCCCTGGAGTTGGTGATTAAGATGCTGCAGCCAGACAGTGCCAATATTGTGACATGTCTGCCCACCTTACTTAGATGAAGACTAAGAGCACGTATTTGTTCTATTTCCATTGGGACACCAAAAGGGACATCTCTATAACAGACCTGCAATATCCATTATGGGCAAGAAACCTTAGTGTTCTATGGTAACTGGGTAGACAGTTCTACCATTTCTTTATTTATGCATCAAAAAAGGTTCTTCACACATGCACCTCATTTGCAAAGATCAAAAACCTTTTTAAGGAACCAGAAGCGGTTCATCTATGGAATTGCTACAGAGAAACCTTTTTGGCACCTTTATTTTGAAGAGTGTAAGATCAGTGGGCATTAGAAGTGAGATTTAAAAATCGACCAGGATTTAAGGCCTTCCTGGTGTTCTCTAAACCTCCTTCAGTTCACGTGTTTTTCTGAGGTTTGGCTACATACCTTCCGGCTTTGAAGATCTGAAATGCCCCTGTGGCTGGACATTACTAATCTCAGCAAGGTGGGAGATTGCTATCTCTGGCCATTTGGGCTATTTGTTCTGCCGGTGCACACAGCATGGCCCGGAGAGAAGCCTCATTACAGGTATTACTGTGGCATTTAGTTCTGCTGCTGCCAGGAGCACAGAAACCAGCACAGGAAAGATCAAAACAGTGTCCCTTTCAACTCCACAAGCAACACATACTGGAGACGTTTTCACCGCACATTTCGCTCCAGGACTCCATTTCAAATAAATACACAGTGAATGACCTTTACTGTCATTGTTTAATAAAAAATGACTGACAGGAACTAACAAAGGGAAAATATGAGTAAAAGTATTTGTGGCACTTCAGACTGTAAGCAACATAATTAAAGGGGCCATTTAAATAGGAAAAGATGCCAGGTGCATTTTAATGTTTATTTTGAGAAATACAACATACTGACATGCAGTGTAACAGGATGTCGAAACTTAATGGAATGTCTAGGAGATGCTGCAGATAATCTGAATAGACTTCTCAGATATATATCCCTATGTGTCATGTAGAGTGAGAGTTAACAACATTCCTGCATTTTGTGCAGAAGGTCATTGATATCCAACCACAAATACTGGCTCATTGGTCATGCACACAAACAGAAGGAGGAACCCTCACAGTGGTGTGTAATTTGTGACTCTGTGCCAGGAGCAGCATCTTCAAATGAGCTATTGTGTCAACAAACAGCTCTTAGGTGTAGTGGTACTTTAATCATCCTTGGATGTTTCACTTTTTAATTTCATGAGCTCTTTTCAATAACACAGAGAGGCCGGACAGATGAGTGGAGAGGCCCCTGTTAATTTAGCTCGGGACAGTTACACAAGCAGTTGGAATTTGAGAGAACATTACGCAACAGGCCAAGGGCAGGCCCAACCTGTCCACAGTACCTTTTTAGGCCTATGTTAAAACAAAACACACAGATTTCCTGTTTAACACTTGTTCCATGGACCATCACTGAAAGAGTGCATCAATATATATATATATATGTGTGTGTGTGTGTGTGTGTGTGTGTGTGTGTGTGTGTGTGTGTGCCAATTCTGAGGCCTGTCGAGCTCTGCATGTATTTTGTGGAAGGCAGAGCAGAAGAGATCAGTCCCAAACCTCAGGATATTTTTGACCTTGGGGCAGAAGGAGGAGGAGACTTAAAGAGGGAAAAGAATAGTGTGTGTGTGTGTGTGTGTGTGTGTGTGTGTGTGTGTGTGTGTGTGTGTGTGTGTGTGTGTGTGTGTGTGTG
>JBBIGC010000152.1:6735559-6753140 GCA_037576955.1 Lepidarchus adonis | reverse complement strand
TAGAAAGCCTGGCAAAGAATAAATGTGTGTGTGTGTGTCTGTGTGTGTGTGTGTGTGTGTGTGTCTGTGTGTGTGTGTCTGTGTGTGTGTGTGTGTGTGTGTGTGTGTGTGTGTCTGGGAACTGCTGTGGGAAAGCAGCTGGACAGCCTCCAGCACCTCCCTCTGTTAACCAGGCATGAAATTCCTGCGGCAGCCTGCAAAGAGAGTGTGTGTGTGTTTGTGTTCGTGTGGGTGCTTGCATATGTGTGTACCGTGCATATGTTAATGTGTGTGTAACTGTATGAGTGTCAGTGACTGTGCATGTGTGCATGAGACAGACAGTCAGAAGTTTCATGCGCAATCACAACGGGGATTGCAGGTCATCAAAAGGACCAAGAGCAAGAAAACCAGAGAACAAGAATGATGCAATTCATGGAATGTCAAAAGAGGACAGAAGAGAGGAAGTGGGAAAAAGAGGAAGAGGCAAGACTGCTGGGACTTCCTAATGGCTTTTGCATGCTTCAGGAAATGTGCTGATGATGCCTTATTCTAATGATCTCAGTTAGAGTCCAAGTAGAAGCTGTGATAAAATGGTGATAGAGTGGAACTCACTAAGCGTTCTTCATCTACCTATTTGTCTCTGTTAAGTTTAAAATAAATGACTCTCACGTGTGCTGACCTTACATATACCTTTCTGCATGATCTGACTCATGAGAACCAACAGCTAGAAAATAAAAGCTGTTTCGCAATTTTCAGATGAATCAGTGTGTCTCTGGAATCAACACAATGTCATACAATCTTGTTTCCAAAATGAAAAGCTATATAAAATATCAATAAAAATAGAAATGCAGTGATTCACAAATCATGTGAACACTACATTGAAATTAAAATAGTACAAAGACTATGACAAAAGACAAATGTTGAATCTGAGAATTTATCAAAAATAAATATTTAAAATTTTTGATACCAATAATGTTAAAAAATGGGTCAGGGGCAACAAAGTACTGGAAAAGTTGTGGAAAAAAAACACGTGGTGGAACTCACAACTTGGCATTCTGAAAAAAATTGATTAATATAAGAGTATCACAGAGAGGCAGAGTTTCTGAAGGAAAAGATAGAGAGGGCTTCAGTACTTTTGCACAGGGCAAATAGTGCAACTATTTACGAATAATTATCTTCAACATAAAATTGCTAAAATTTGGGGATTTTTATAATCTATGGTACATAATATTAAAAGGTAAAAAAAATCCTGAAAAATCACGGTATCCAAGGGAGGTCAAAAGTAAAAAAAACTATATATGAAGTCAGTGATTCTTTGGGCCCTGAGGCAGCACTGCAATAAAAAAAACAGACATGATTTTGTAAGGGCAGCCTTCTTTGGCCCCAACTCATTTACAATGAACTTAATGGAGCAAAAAAAAAGTCATGTGGACTGATGAATCATTTAGTCTTTATTTTTGGAAATATTTGAAAGTCTCTTCAAAAACCAACAGCATGATCATATTGCATGTGCAACTGTGCACACTGCATGGGAAGCTTAAACCTATATGAAGGCACCATTAATGCTGAGCAATATATACAGGTTTTAGAGCAACATATGCTGGCATTGAAATGACATCTTTTTCAGGGAAGGCGTTGCTTATTTCAGAATGCCAAACTGCATACTGCATTCAGACAAGTCCCTCATTGAAAACATTTTGAGTAGTGTGAAACAAACATTTTCACAAAGGAACTGTTGAGCAGCTGAAATCCCATACAGGAGGTTCTCAACTTCGGAGGAATGGAACACTGACGTAACACGAGGACCCCCATATATTGTTTAGATTTATTTTACTTTACACGGCATTACAGCCATTTGAAGTCAGGGTTGTAAATTTGATTTAGGAATTGGGAAACTACCACAGGGAAGTGGGATTGGTCCTTTAATCTATTAATAAGAGGTATACAACAATGGGCATATGGTGTCATTCACAAACTATTCTTAAGAAGAAATTTCTTCTTAATACCCACATACACAATTTGTTCTTAGATAATCACAGAATGTAGATACACTCAATAGTGCACTTATGCACATTTAAGCTATGACATATTCATACAAAAATGGTTATAAAGCTGACAGACAATTAAGGACCTTCCTTTAGAACAAAGTCAAGGAAAACTTCAGAAGATATACGTGAATGAAGTCCCTACAAGGGACTTCACAGTGCAACACAGACACAGGATATGTGCCTAGAGGACCACATAGTTTTGCAATTGTTAATTTAGTAATAAACCTTATTCATAATATTATCAGCTGGTTTACGAAAGTATACTTGTAAACCTGCTTAAGTTAGTGATTTCCTCACAACCTAATTTAAAAAGAAGGAGTACCAGTGCTGGAGCCAGAACAATTCTTGTGAAAACTATGCATCTGTATCAGTATTATATGGAACAATATCCAAGAAAACGAATATATTTAGGCTGTTTCAGAAGCAAACATATGCTCCCATACAATTCTCTCATACTGAACGGGAAAGGCAAGACTCTAGCCAGGGCACAAGTTAATATCTATTTCAGGCTGCTGACAGCAGGTTTATCGATGCTATACTTGTGTTCCATTCACAAAAAGAGCATGACTCATGTCAACACAATCTATTCACTTCTGTAGGCTATTCATACCTCTGTTCATTCAGATAGCAACCATCTCTCATTCTGCACATAGTCTGAAGAGAGTTTAAAGATCATATGACATTTAGAACATTAGTAAGAGCAATCAATAAGCTATCATAACCTAAACATACCACAAGCTATACATACACTGCAACACCCCCTGTGACACAATGGTGCATAAACTGGAGATCAATAGTCTATCAGCTTCAGGTAACAGCTAAAAATAGCCACTGATGCCTGAAGTGATATTTATACACATACAGACTAAATTTAGTGTCAGAATTAGTCCTTGAGTGTGTATAAGTTTCTGAAAGCATTATGGCCTGTATACGGTTACATTAGATGTATAGCAAGGGCGCCTGAAGGAGACACAGCACCCTACAGGGAATAGGCTGAGTGAGTCAGAGGCCTGGCTGAAAAAAAGCAAGGATTCATTCTGTTATCCCTCAGTGCCAGGTATCCTTTCATCAATGGAATAAAATGCCAACAATACACTTTAGGCTGAAATCTGGTAGCCCATTTCAGCAGGCCGCAGACTATATTTAGCTGGAAATGGAACAGACTTTTGTTTCATTTATTGACATGCCCTGGTGACTAAAGAGGATCATGTTTTAAACCATTCATCAGAAATATACAACAATGAAAAATAGTTTCTGCTTACATCTTATTGTTGTGAGCAAAAAAAAACAGATTATGCTAAGATGAAAAATTTACAGCAGAACATTGAGTAGTAAACACAGACACAAGACACAAGACAATGTTACAAAGGTTCACACTTTACAGAATAATATATTTTTTAAATTTAACACTACAGATAAACATTGTTAAATGAAAATATAACAGGTGTTTTGTATATAAGGCTTCTAGCTCTGGTGTGGTGGTTACCTTCATGCAGAAGGTGGGCAATGGTGACCTAGTGGTTAGGACTTGCCCTTGTGCACAGAGGGTTGCAGTTTCAAGTCCTAGCCCAGGTACCACTGAGGTATCCTTAAGCAAGGTACCGTCCCACTGCACTGCTCACCAGGCGCTATTGGTAGCTCCCTGATGCTTCACTGGTTAATGGGGTAAGTGCAGAGGTCACATTTCTTTGTGGTGCACTTTGTGTGATGAGGGGTTTTCACAGTATCAATAACAGAACACACACACATGCTACTACCATGTCTCTCAGACAGAAAATGAAAATAAAAAAGTCAGTTCTTGAAGATGATGTTACAGTAGCAGGAAAATGGGCTGATGATCTGAGCCATTGCCATGTGCCTTACTGTGATGACAGTCAGGACACCTGCAAAATGGCAGGTGTGTAGTAGATAGCACCAACCAAGCATGAAAGTGATGTTTGGTGACAGGGTCATGGACACCCAAGGTTTATTGTTGCATGTGGAGAGTGAAGGCTAGCATGTCCGGATTTCCTGTAGCCCAGGTAAAGCTGTTTTTTCTGCATGATAGGACAGGTAGTGTTAATATTATGGCTGATCAATGTATACATGTGAATGTAGACGCACATGTATCCTTTGTGGAATCAATGGTAACATTGTAAATCATGGCAGATCTACAAAAATGTCAATGGCAAACAGATTAAATGAGAGGAAGTGTTAGTGAAACAGGGTTGAAGAGGTAAATGTTCTGACCTATGCCATTGATGTGATGTGTTTGCTCTTAGTGATGGGAGGTGGCACTGACGGATGCCTTGTGTATACTATTTATGAGCTAGGCCTATAAATGGGCCTTAGTCAACAATGGCATAACAACTAAGGCTTTTCTTATATACTTTACCTTATAGGAGCAAGGGCCGAAGTAAACGTATACAAATGCCCTACACATTTAAAACGACATATATTTAAACAATTAAGTTTTAATATAAGTGTTCATTATTACAGAGCTCTCACATACCGTTCACAGAACAACTGTGACTCACTGTGCATTGAGAGCATTGGTTTTCATAAAGTATTTTTATGGGATCACATTTTTAAAAGGAAAGGCAAAAAAAATAGCCACTAGAGTAGAATGCTGGCTTGGACAAAGATTTGATTGGAATACTATTAACAGTGCAGTTGAATTTGAGAAATCTGTTTTTGCATTGGACGTCACCACAGTCTAACAACTCAAACTGAATTTAAAGCCATGCATGGTTATTTGAAGGCATAGTCCTCAAATGAACTCATATTTAACGATCCGCTATGACTCAAGCTCAAAACCAATGCAAATTCCACATAACTGCTTGTTTAACTGAGTCTGTGGCCATTTTTTGTCAAAACCCAATGCAAATACCGTGTATATTTTCAGCACTCAGTGTTGTTCTGTTTTTTTTCCTTCACTGAAAGTTTGTTGGCTCATTTGCATTTCACCATTGCATCACCTGAAATATTTACACTTCTGACCTCCACTGAGAGAGTTAACACAGTGGATTCTTGATTTACTGTTTTGAGGCTCGGTGTGAGCACTCTCAATTCTGTAACTACACTGTCATAAATCTCACATGCTTGACTATTATATTACCACTATTTCTTCTGAACGCTTGTACCTTAGAGTCGCACCACATTTGGCCTTTTAGCTATCGCCACATCTATATCACTTTCAACATGCAGGCTTGTAATACTCCTCTAGGGAAAAAGTCTCCACTGCAATATATAACACCACACTCAGGCAGCCAGCCACCACAACAACAGCCTTCCGGCAATGGGACTCTCCCTGATGGTTTACATGTTTTCATGAATAACCTGGGATTAATAGCTCTGAATTCAGGCACGCTTAGAAAGATCCTGTGACCTAAGCAGAGGACTTGTCAGTTCTTGTCTATGACATGAAACGATGCCTCCAGCCGAACAGTAACAAAATAAAGCAGACCACACGAGGCTCCTTTGTTTTGAGCTGAAGGACAGTTTTGTTGGCTGGCTGACTTGAAAGCGTGCAGGGTTACAGCAGTGCAGACTTGCAGACACCGTGGCTGGGGTCCAGTGGTAAATGGAAAACCACAGCCTCCGGTCCACACAAGTGCAGAATGAGTCACAGGAAGGAGCCGTGCACTTGCAGAACTCATTAAGCGAAATGTAAGGCGTATGGATTTTCTATGTCAATAAAAATGGCTTGGCAGTCTAGCAGCCCCCCTGGTGAATCCTGGAGTAACACACAGCAGCAGAACACCAAAGGGACTGCATTTGGAAGCTCTATACTTGCATCTAATTTCCAAGATCAAAAAATGGCCTGAATTAATTATTTAAGAAAAGTCCAGTTTTCTTCTCTTTCCACAGATCATAAATAACAAGGACAAAGGACGAGCGGAATTGGAAAATACAATAATGCTGTCTTTAGGGAATTCTTAATATGCCAATTCTGGAGCAATTTCAAGGTGGCTATCTGGCTCGACATAGACTGGATCACTTAATCTTTGCTTTTAGGTAAGTGTTGGTCTTTCCAGCGAAGCGTTTGCAGTTTGACCAGTTTGTTGAACTACATACACTCTAAACAAAGATGTCAGAAAAAGTTATTTGAGCTAAGATGTAGACAAACCGCTACAGGCTCCTTTGAAAAAACGTTTTTAAGTGTGAAGAACCTTCACATAATATAAAGTCTAGTGCTAGAAAACTCTGAGTTTTCTTACTTTAAAATGGTTCTAATAGCTTACAGAACACATCTTTCTTACATTCTCAAAAGTGGTCATTCTATGGCCCTGTTTAAAAAAACCTTCCAGTCACCTTTAAGAGTGTATTTTGCTACTTGGTACACAGTGAACCTTTCCAACTGGTCTGATAAGGATAATACCAGGTTGACGAACACTAGTATTTATCTTCACAGAGCATGTTTTAACTAGTGCTGTGCCTCTGCTCTGTAAATGTTCCCTCTGTCCCAAATTTCAGATTCTTTTGCGAACAACAGTGACCTCAAGTGGGCACAGACTCAACTCACTCCCAGTCATTTATGTAGAACTTTGATTATAATTGCGGATTAATTATTATATATATTATATTATTATATATCATTAAGCCATGTACAAATCTTACTGCATGTATTTAGTGTAGTGGACTATAATGGTTAATATGAGGCCTACACAATTTGAAAAAATAAAACATCAGACTACCGCACTAATGCATATTGAGCATTAATTTCATTCTCAGAGGCAGTGACCAGGTCAACACCACACAATTCTACTAATTGTAATGATGGTTTTCATAACTTGTCCAAACATCACATCTCTAACAGCCCTTGGTGCAATAAATAGCCAGTGAGAACTAATCAGAATTGCCAAGGTGACACCTTCCAAAGATTATAAGATACTCAGTTCTATCTTACCTGTTTGTTAAAAATGTTTTGTGTCTCAATGTGCCAACCTAGTACAACGGTGTGCTGCTAATAATTTGAGTGTTATGGAATCATTTAATATAAATAGATTTCCAAAGGAGAAAATGACTTGCACTCGTCTGGAAAGTTTTCCAGTTTTAGGTACAATTAACAAAAAAAATGAAGTCACAATACATTCTGTTTTCTCTGACATCTCAGGATGTTTGGTACATCCAAAATGCTAGTGAAGCATGTAGCTGTTTTCCATCTGATCAGTAAAGACTTCAGACTAGAGAACAGAATGCGATGTGCTATGTTGATTTTTACATTATCTCAAATAATGACTTCACTTTTAACAAAATGGGCCATATAACATTTAGGTTTCCCTAAAGAACGTTTTTATAAAGACATTTGCTCACATAATATGAGTTTTTTTTAATGTATGTTAAACTTTACTTGTTTTTGCTTCCAAATCCAAATACAACTTTAATACAGCACTTGGCCAACACAGTTGGCCAAAGTGCTGTACACATATTTAAGACACTAAATAAAATAAAACTAAGTAAAACACTAAAACAAATAATATGTCACAGTAAAAAATCAACAACTCGGACTGAATTAAAAGCCATTGAGAAAAAGTATGTTTTAAGAATGGACTTAAAAACACTAAGTGTTTTTCTGTTTTTAATTCATTAAACAGTTTTGGGGCGGTGTAGGGCTGAAGAAGGTCAGACAGATATTGTGGCCATTAAGCCCTTAAACAAACGGAAAATTTTAAAATCAACTCCAAACTGAACCAGAAACCAGTGAAGTGATGCCAGAACTGGAGCAATGTGTTCAGTTCAGTACCAGTTAGAAAATGAGCAGCAGCATTCTGCAAATGAGCAAGTGATGCTTGATTGAGTCCAGAGTAGAGTGCATTGCAGTTAATTGGAATAAAAGCATGGATTCTCAAAGTGAGGCAGAGAAGTTTAAAAAAACTGCACTTAACCACTAAGCTAACCCATGCATCAAATCTGAGATTTGCTGCAACTGTTGACTTAACAAGGGCAAGTCAACAGGTACTTTGGAGTTCTCTGTAGCCCCAAACAGCATGACCTCAGTCTTACTATCATTAAAGTGTAGAACATTTTGACATCCATTACTTCATTTCTGAAAGGCACTCAAGTATTGAATTAGCATAATATAATTTTTTTGCGTCTGTGGCATATAAATCTGAGTATTGTCAGCATAAAAATGGAATGCAATATCATATTTCCGAAGAATCGATCCAAGAGGAAGCAAGTACCGGGAAAAAATAGGTGGGCCAAGAATAGAACCCTGAGGAACTCCACACGCTGGAGGAGACACCAAAACTTCTTCCTGATAAGTATGACCTAAACCACTAAATCCTAAATCTAAAGCACCACCCAGAATTCCCACCCAATTCTCTAGTCAAGACAGAAGTATCTGATGGTCCACTGTATCGAGGGCAGCTTTTAGATCCAACAGAACTAAAACTACACATTGACCAGAGTCTGTGGCTAGAAGAACATCGTTGAGAACTCTTAATAAATGGGATTCTGTACAGTGATGGGTTATAACCCAGACTGAAAATCTTCTAAGATGTTGTGCTGCTCTAAAAACAGCAAGACTTTAGAAAGGAAAAGGAGCTTTGAGATGGACCTGAAGTTAGCCAGTACATCCAGGATCTAAATTAGGTTTCTTGATTAAATGAATCACAACTGCATGTTTAAAACAAAGCATTAAACACAAATCATTTCACTGCCTATTGTACTTGTATGATTGTGTATGTGAAGAATAAAATCTGAATGGGTACAACCCCATTTGCTAAACTGCTATTGGGAAGTACGCATGGTGCTATAGTCTAAATAAAACCTTATTAAACAAACTGGTCAACTACAGCAGAGCATATAAAAGAGATGGAGCAGTAATAAGAAGGAGGATGAAAGAAGAGAGTCCTAATGCTTGCAATCTTATTAGTGAAGAAGCTCAAAACATTTCCCACACTTCAGGGGAGTTCTCCAGACTGGCTAATTGTGGGGCATTAAGAACAGAGTTTTAAACAAGAAATAGAGGCGATAATATATATATATATATATATATATAAATATAAATATTTTGTTTTAGAAGATTTCAGAGTTTCAAAAAACCCAAAAGCTGTCCCTCAGTATCTGGAAAAATACCTAAAAATAATTCTTTCTTGACCATATCCATTATCTGAAAGTTTCTTAAACTTTAGGAAGGTTTTTTTTTTACATTCCCAGAACTAATTTTAAAGAAGCATTTGGTGAAAGATTCTTTAGGAAAACGAATATAGGTTTTTAAAAATAGTTCAAAGACCACTTGTTTGGTTGCTTTACTTGCGTATGTGCATTTATTGTACTTACTGGTCTGTTATTGTGGATTTCATTCTGCCATTGTCTTTAGAGTGGGCTGTTTTACTGCATTAAACTGCTCTCAGTTTGTACTGATAATCCACTGGAACTTCAATTACAACATCATCTTAATGCCAGCATGTGCCTATGCAGACAATGCCCTGCACTTTACCAAAGTCTGGCTTATAGAGAGGATGTTAAAGCTTTAGGAGTATTAAAGATCAGAGTCATGTGACCATTTACCAGAAACATGAACTCGGTGTTCTACAGATTTGACTTGCCATTTCAATCAGCTTACCATCTCTCACAAGCAGAAGAAGGACTGATAATGGCATTTCTCTTGCTCAATATAGTTCCAGTCTGCGGAAGAATGACCGATAATGGCATCTCTCTTGCTCATGATAGTTCTGGTCTGCAGAATAATGACTGATAATGTCATTTCTCTTGCTCAAGACAGTTCTGGTCTGCAGAATAATGACTGATAATGACATTTCTCTTGCTCAAGATAGTGCCGGTCCTTATCTTATTTTAATTACGTTTTTAAAATGTTATTATAAATCATAAATATACTGTGGAATTAAAAACATAAGACGTTTTTTAAAATTGTAAATTCCAGAAAGTCATGTCCATATTCATAAACAGCACAGAAACGGCACCTGAAAGCCGAATCCCAGGGGGCAGTAGGGTAAAGAAATTAGGTTTTGTGCAAATTTCAATTTAATTCCCACTCAAATAAAAGTCTTGGTCGTTTTTCCCCCGAGGGCTGAAATCCTGTAGGCTAACACTGACAGTCCCTTGATTCATTACTAATATGGCTGCCTGAGCGCTGGGTGCGATTTCTACAGGAAATACTTTTCAGACGCCTGTGCATTTGTGAAGGGCCGCCATTATACCGAGCTTACGGTAAGACATTACTAGCAACTATGTAAACAGTCCATTCAGTGCATTAGCGCACAGTCTGCAGTAAACAAGGCAAGCAGAATTAGCTTTTCTTACCTGCTCGCTGTCTGGTTTAATACCGGTAGCTGATCCTTCTTCTTGCTCTTCTTGCCCACTCTTAGCACGCTAAAGCTAACTGTTGGGCTAAGTAGTTGGTCGTGTCTTGGAGTTGTTTTGCGACACAATAGTCACATAAAGAGCTCAAGGATATAAACTTCTTTTACCAGTTTATCTGTTTTTCCACCCTTTTTTTTTTACCAAACACGCCAAGAAAAAAACATTTCAGACTGTATAGTGTGTACTCTTAGCGGGTAGGCTAGCGGCGCCCTTAGCTATCCTAGCTATGTTTTGGTTAGGGTTTGGACAAGAAAGTGTCATGGAAAAGCCACAAAATCACGATTGCACATTTCTTCCTGCCGTCTTCAGACACCACTAAACGGTGTAACCGACTAGCTAATCACACATAACTATTCAGTGATGTTAGTTCATGTTAGCTACCCAGTGGCTGTTTAGCTGATTTCAATGAGGCACTATTACTACTATAGTACTACAAAAAAAAATTGTGTTTATATTGTACTTTTTCTAATGGTACAATGATAGGAAACCTTGGGTCGATGCACATATCTGATATTGTACACAGCTGCTTTTCAAAATAGTATGAATTTATAGACTTTACCTTGATTTGTAAGGAAATATAACCATTGTTTCCGTGGGGTTACCAATGCAATAAAATGAATAAAATGCACATGTCCTGGCACAGCTACTACTAAACTGCTCTTCTGCAGAATAGTTACTGCATCAAACAACAGTCTGAAAGATCAACCAAATCTCAAGAAATACACAAAGATACTTCCATGATCCTGGTATCATTGTGTGCCCCTGTTTTTTTTATCAGTTGAAGTCCTTTTGGTTCCAGGTATTTTGTAGAAGAAAAGTAGTGATTGTTGTCTCAGGAAAATTAATTTTTGGAATTTTGTGTGTCCTCTTTGTGCAGTTTCACACAGGGAATGAGGATGAATCCAGTGGTTCAGCTCATATCCAGCCATCATCATGAGAATTTACTTGAGGCAATGTGTAAATTAAGAGTCACTGGGAACCTGTGTGACATTACAGTGCAAGTGGATTGCCATGGGGAGGTGCAAGAGTTTAAGGCCCACCAAGTAGTCCTTGCTGCATCTAGTGGCTATTTTAAGTCCCATCTCTTAGCAAATGAACGAGTGAAAAATATATTATTGAGTGACATTTCACCTAAAGCTTTTGACAAATTCTTAGAATATATATATTCAGGAAAATTGGAAGTAGAGAGAAGCTTTCTTCCCAACATATTACAGATGGCTAAGCTGCTGGACTGCCAAAACTTAGTGGACACTTGTGATACAAAGGTTTTGGATCATATTTCAGAAGACACTAGGGCTGGTGAAGTTGAAAAACAAGTGAAAGTGCAAAGGAAGAGGGCAAAGAACATTCTAGGTCTGAGAAAAAAGATAAAACTCTCCCTCAAAACCTCAGACCCTGAAAATGAGAAAAATGTAGAAGAATGGAGCAGAAGGAGTAGCAGCAGGTTAGCAGGCCGCAGAGTCTCTGTGAACCTTAAGAAGAAAAAGACTAGCTGCAAAGTAAGGGTTCAGTCTGGCACTTCTGATCCCTCTTTAAGTCCAGATGAATCTGAGACAACACAAGAAGAGTCATTACAGATTTGTGAAACAGAATCCAAGAGTGATTTGGTTTTTCCAGAGGAGGCGGACACTGACAGTGGCTCTGAATTAGCATGCACTTACAACCTCAACCTGCCAGATGAAGATCTTCAAAACTCTGATCTCCTACCAACTGATGCTATGGAAGAAACAGACATGGTTGAAAAGGAATGTAAGATGCCTAGTGCAAAATATGACTGTCAAACGTGCTTGCGTTCATTTCGCTATGAGAAGAGCTACCTGAAACATGTCACGATTGGTCATGGGATCCAGACTGCCACAAGCTACTGCTGTGATATCTGCCAACAGACTTTTGCGAACCGTTGCAACTTAAAGATCCATGAACGGCATGTGCACAACGATGAGAGGCTCTTCCCGTGTGATGTCTGCAACAAGGCCTTCAAACGCAAGAAGGATGTGACGCGTCACAGACGGCAGGTTCACGAGGGTGGAACTGAGCGCCACTACTGCCCCACCTGTGGTAAATCCCTAAGCTCCAAAACAGCCCTCACTTTGCATGAGAGGACCCACACAGGTGACAAACCCTACAACTGTAACGATTGTGGAGCCAGGTTCTCCCAAAGCTCTGCACTCAAGACTCACCAAAGGTAACAATGCTATTGTTTGTATTGTTACAAGATTTAATGGTAAATTGTATAATTAAATTTAAGGAGTGGCTAACAAATTGGCAACACAGCACAGGAGGAAAAGAAATCCCGGTTTCTTCTCCTCAGTATTGTAGTGCTCACATCATGGTTCTCATGTACCTTGCAGGATCCACACTGGTGAGAAGCCTTATGCCTGTGACGTGTGTGATGCCAGATTTACCCAGAACCACATGTTGGCTTACCATAAGAGATGCCACACTGGTAAGTGTATTAATGATCTGTGCTGAGAACACAGTAATTCCCCCCACTCATCATGTTTCTATTTATAGGAGAAAAACCTTTTATGTGCGAGAACTGCGGAAAAAGTTTTGCATCAAAAGAATACCTGAAACACCATGCAAGAATCCACTCTGGTTTCAAGCCTTACAAGTGTGCAGACTGTGGAAGAGCGTTTGCTCAACGGAACTCACTTCATCAGCATATGAAAATACATACAGGTATTATTCATTTACAATACACGAATTGCAACTCAAGTTCACATAATTTCTACGAAATATCTTGCTCATCTCAGACAATTGATATAAGATTATTCATCATTGCTGTCTCACTGTGCTCTCTTCAGGTGAAAGACCTTACCGCTGTAAAGAATGTGACAAGCAGTTCACACAGTTAAACGCTCTTCAGAGGCATCAAAGAATACATACAGGAGAGAAACCTTACATGTGCAGCGTGTGTGGCCGAACATTTACAGACAAGTCTACTGTGCGTAGGCACACGATGGTAAGCAGTCAGCAGTTGAGATGATATGGTGGCAAGAAAAAGTCAAAAGTATGTGAACCTTTTGGACTTGGTTTCTGCATTAATTTGGCATAAAATTTCATCTAAATCAGACAATTTAATTCAAGAGTATTGACAAATGTGCCTAAAATAATTCTGATCTTTAACGTCTTTGAGAATAACCATAAACAACATATTATTGCTAGTGGAAAAAGTATATGAACTAATTTTTTTGATACACTTGGGATTTCATCTTCCCCTGATTGAATGCATGCTGGTCAGACACTGGTGCAGCAACGCAGCCCCAAATCATGTTTCCTCCACCATACTACTCCATGGTTGTGATGTTTTCATGGTGTCCTTTCTATGCCAGATGTAGTGCTGTGTGTTCTTCTCACATAGTTCAATCTTATTTTTTCAGTCCGCAAAACATTTAGCCAATATGTGGAGTGTCAAATATGCTCTTTTGCAAATTTCAAGTGGACAACTATGTTCTTATTAGTAAGAAGCGGCTTCTTTTGTGGTGCCCTGCCATAAACACAGCTTTTTCAATGTTTTATGTACTGTAGACTCAAGAATACAGATGTTGGCCAGTTCCAACGATTCCTTCAAATCCTTCAAAAGAACACCTGACTCCAATTAGCTTTTTTGAGGTCATTACCTCAAGGGTTCACATACTTTCTCCACTAGCAGCAAGAATTGTTTATGGTTGTTCTCAGTAAAGGCATGAAATATCTTAATTTTGTGTAATTATTAATTGACTTATTTAATTTACAATTTATGACAAATTAATGCCGAAATCATTAAATTCGTTATACATATTCAAATGCCTTTATACATTAATGATTTTCATAACCAAATATTACATCAAGCAGTATGATCACCAAACATATGTTCTGTTGAAAAGCCTTGTCTCTGAAATGTTCATGTTACACAAGTAGGGAAAAAGTATACAATACTATGCAAAAGTCTACAGAAAATGGTTTAAAGTAGTACAAGAAAGCAGTAAAAAGTATCAAGACTTTGTAAATGTAATTGATATTTTGTGAGGTTAGAAGAACGTTGGTTTGGTTCCAGATCTCTTCTCCATGCCTCCAGCTAATGCATGGATGTGAAACTCACCTGATTTAATGTAAGGAAGGACTGACTGAGGCAGAACCAGGGATGTGATGGCAACTACAAGTAATATTGCGCTTCCATGAGGAGAGATCTGGAAAAAGTTAAGCCAACAAATTGACACAAAGTCGGTGTTTACTGTGTTACTGCTATTTACAATTATACTAATATTCATGTTTTATTGGGAGGGAAAAAAGCTTTCAAATAAAATTCTCAGGTGCCTAGGACTTTTGCGTGGTAAAAAAAAGGTCTATATAATGAGCTTTCTTTATTCTAATACTCCCCATGGTGTGATGTCTTATTCACAGACTCATGATAAGGACACTCCTTGGAAGAATTATCTGGTTGTGCTGGAAGGTAATGTAGAAGGCCGTGTGAAGAAGCCAAAAGACCCCTCTACGAAGAAGGACAAGGCATCAGTGAATACAGAGGAATGTCCGCTAGTAGAGAAACAGATTGAAGCCGAGGCCCAGGACATAGTGACTGTGTCAGAAGAACCAGTGACCATCTCTGAAGACTGGACTGGTTCTGGCACCATAGCACTGGTCCACCATGGGACATTGGGCAGCCTAACAGTTATTCAAACTGAGGTGCCTGCTGGTACACAGTTACAACCCATCGTCACTGCTGATGGAACCAGTGTCATTTCTCTGGATAGTTCTGCTGTTGTCCCTGTTACTGTCCCATTTTCCATTCCTATCTCTGTTGCACATTCCATCTCTGAGTCAACTTCTCTCTCTGGCTCAGTGCCTCTTTCTCATTCAACCACAGTTTCTAGTGCCATGCTGGCTCCAGTGGTTACATCGGCAACTTCAGAAGAAGCCCTCTTGGCTCCAGCTGAAATCACTTTGCCTGCATCTACTGAATGCTTAACAACACAGGCAGCTGTGGAGCAAATTCAACAGGTACAAAATTCAGACTCTCCTCTGGAAACAGCTGAGCATGTGGAATCTACAGAAACTTTAGAATCCATGGAGATCTGTAAAGTAGTTATTGGAGAGTAATGATGGAGTTTCTTTACTAAGGGTTTATTTCCCCTTTGCAACACGGTTCATTTGGTCAATGTTTTTTCATGCGTTGATGTGTAAGTACAGCTTTTTGTAGAGAGAACTGATTTACTCTTGACATGAATGATTATGTACAAGAACAGGACAATAATACAAAGACCAAATTTAACTTGCTTAACTGTTAAAATCATACTCAGTGGGACACGAACAGAACCTTGTCATTTCTACTGCATGTCAATAATGAGGATATATAAAAAAATAAGTGATTTAAAGGGCCCATATCCTGTATTCTGTTTTGTTTCCCCCGATGTCTGCTTATAACCATTGTGTGTGTTTATTTTTCTGAAAAAGGCAAAAGGTCATTGTAACCTTTCTTAATTGACTGTCCCATCTTGGGCCTCATTAAATACACTGATGTAGACCAAATCAGGCAAAAATATTTAGTTGGAATTTGTGACAAATTTTCAATTACTTGCAAAAAAAGTCTCGTTTGGCAGTGTACTCTTAATTTTTAATGTCAGTTTTGCATGGTACAGGCCCTTAAATTAATCTCATTAGCATGCACGATGTGAAAGAGTTTAAGGAAAAATGTTTTTCTCCAACCATTTGAAAAGTCACTAATCATGTATTCAAATTAAGACAAGTTCTAATACTTTGGCTTTTGTTATTGTATAGTTCACTGAAAGACAAATGCAATATGTTAAAAGTTTAAAGCCTTAACAAAAACGTTACTTTCAATATTGGACATTTATTTCTGTACTTTCATAATGACATTCAACAAGAGCTCAACTACTCTGTCAGAAAGAACTTAAATAAGCATGTAGGTTGCTTTTTTGATGGCTTTTTAAAAACTGTAGACATAGTGAGATACATCAACACTAATACACACAGGGACATGCGCTGGACTACCAATATGGAGAGTGCACTAGCCTAAGTGCTCCATGAAGTATGAATTTACAACACGACACACAGCACACTGAAACAGGTTATATAGGGGGTTCACATACTTCATAGTTTGAATGTGCTGACAAACAAGGAGCGACATGTTTTCTTTCAAACGTATGATACTGGAAATGCAATCTGCAAACCACTTACTGCAAACAGATAAGAAAATGAACGTAAAAATAAGAAAACACTGCAGAACGTACAGTAATAGAACTACAAAAAATGGTATTCGTAGTAGCGGATGATATGAAATTACAGCGCCATTATTCTCCCATTTATTACATTTGTATGGACTATTAAAATGATTATGAATATTACTTCAAGTCTGATTTACATTCCTTGTCTGTCTAGCACACATTGTAGCAGCAGTGTGGCCACCTATGACTGACCGTTCACTCTTTCCACAGGAACAACATGATAAAAGTGTTCTGATTCAGAGTGCACATATAGTATGAGGGAGACATTAGGCCTGTGTACATTATGTACTGAAAGGAATGGGCTGAGTAGAGATTGTACTAATAAACAAATAATAAAACTACAGTCTTAACCTACATAATTGTCTGGTCTTCTTACTTCATAATTACATTTTTACATGCCATGCGGCACTAGCAATTCAAACATCAGTGATTAATTAAACAGCAGAGCCAACGCCAAGTTCTCAGGTCCCGAGATTATCATTGGCTACTCCTAAATTGAACCACACCACTTTGTGTGTCTGGTACATTCATTATAAGGATTCTGAGATTTAACAGTCCCATTCATGTCTGTTTGAAAGCTAAATATTACATGTTAAAATAATATGTTATATATGTTCATATATTCTCTTTAAATGCTGCAGCAATAAATTTGACATTGTACTGGAAAACCCGGCTTGGCCATTGCACAAAAATCATATGAAATATACTGGGAATGGTGTGGCATGCCAGAAATGGTTTCCTCCACTCTACATTTTACTTCAAGTCCCCTTCATCACCCTGGATGGTTTTCTTGATGCGCAGAAGCATTGTAGTCAGCCACTGGTCCAAACGGGAGATGGAGTCAAACTCCTTAACCTAATATCAGAAAGGAAAACCGTGGTTTTGACTATATACACACCATACATTCAATAACAGAATATGTTCTACAAAATGGCATTCAATCATTGCCTTTGATTAAACTTTCCCAATAAAGGATTATCACAAAAAAACATTATATATATTTGTGTATGTATATAT
>JBBIGC010000152.1:6712725-6735459 GCA_037576955.1 Lepidarchus adonis | reverse complement strand
AGCCCTTACTGCTTCTGTAAAGGCCTCTGCATTCTGTTCCTCATGAGCCTCTAGAAGTTTCTGGAAGGGAAAGTGACCAGAGTTCAGTAAAACCATTTTTTTGCATTAAAAAATATAATTTTGGATGCTTAGATTACAAACCTTCAGAAGTTTGCACTCTCTGGAATCAGAAAATGCTGGGAACATTTCCTCATACTTCTCAACAGCAAGCTGTTGGTTAAAAAATATAGAAGTCAAACCCATGAGAGATTAAGTCAAATTGTTGAAGGTTCTTGACTCTTTGATTCAAAGACTAACCTTTGCGTTTAGCTCATCCACAATGAAATGACATAAAGAGGCTTTGAAAAAGTATTCTTTGGCGCTGTATTTCAGCAAAGGGTTGTCCATTGTGTTTGTTCCAACCTAAAAGCATTAAGATAAGGACTTGTAAAGACTCAGTGTGGTAATTTTTTGTTTTGAAAAAAATGAATGTTCTGAAGTTTACCTGTTCATAGATCTCAATGGCCTTCTGATACTGTTCAAGCTGGGCACTATATGAAGCAACCTTGAGAAGACACTTGTTTGCAGAGCTACCGAATGAAAATACAATAACAAAAAAGTCAGACAAAAACTTGGAAAACCTTTGTACATTACTGTATTTTTTGACTCAACAGCGAGAGCTAGAGAGAGAGAGAGCACTCCTGCATGACCAACCTGTTAGATTCCTCGCCTTTGTAATAGTCTGCAGCCTGTTCATAATGGGCAATGGCCTAAATGGACAAACACTATTTTTTGTTTATCTGAACATTTTAATCATTTAGGCTTCACAATTTTCTTTATATTATAGACATTTGTTATATTTATACTGTATATACATGGAAATTTACATTTTCTCAGACAAACATGAGAAGAAAGAAAATCTACTCCAAAAGATATGCAGCTGAACTGCTTGTTTTGCATCAACGCAACATGCCGTACCTTCTCAATGTCAACCAGCTCTGACTCGTACACCTCTGCAATTGTGATATGGTGTTTGGCTGCAATGGTAAACCTTCCCTATGGGAGAAAAATGAGGTCAACATGTGAAAACACTAAATACTTTATACTAGAATGCTACCAACCATGCATTCTCACTTGCAAACAGGTTCCACAGCTAATTCAATATATTGACACAAACTGAAATCAATCTGCACTGATCAGAATCTACTACTTCCACCTTACCATGTCTGTGTAAATATCGATGGCTGCATTTAAGCAGTTGATAGCCTCTGGTAGGCATTAAAGGAAGAAGGGAACGAAAGGTTAGTCAGATTGAGCAACATGGAAAGATCACAGTAGGAAGGCAGTTTAAACCAAAAAGTATTTCATCTTTTCTTTATCTTCATTTAAAATAAACACATGAAATTGGTCTTAACTTTTTTTACTTTGTTTTATGCTTAAGTTTTGTTAACACAAATTATTTGCATATACTTTGTGAGTGTGTATTTTTTCTATGAGAACTCTAAGAGTTAGACTGAAATAAGGTACAGTGCCCTCCACAATTATTAACACCCCTAACAAATCCTATAAAATATTAGTAATTTCTAGTTTCGTTTTTTAAAGTGGATAATAGTAAACAAGAACTTTTAATTAGTAATTAATGACTTCCTGTGTTCCTGGGGTATAAATGTGATGTGATGCAGCCACTCTTCAATATGGGAAAGACAAGAGAACATGCCGGTCAAGTAAGGCAGCTGTGTTTCGACCTTCCGAAGTCAGGCAATGGCTAGAAAAAACAGCTACTTGCCTAAACGCAGTGAGGAGGGTGGTAAAAGAAGTAAGAACATCTCCAAAGCTGACCGTTAGAGAACTGTAGCAAAGATCTTGGGGTTACAATGTCTCCATGCCAACAAGCTGTTTGGAAGATATGCAAGGAAAAGCCTACCTACTTTTACAAATGCAAACATCTGGAGTTTGCTACATGGTACTGGGACTTTAACTGGGACTGTGTGCTTTGAGCCTTTTGGCAACAAACATTCTCAGTGGATCTGGTGTAAATCCAAGGATGAGTTTGTGGTAAAGCACCTCATGCCCACTGTATGGTGGAGGATCAGCAAAGCTGTGGGGCTGTTTCTCTTCCAAAGGCTCTGGGAACCTTGCTAGGATGCATGGCCACATGAACGACTTGAAATACCAGCACATGTGAAATCAAAATCTGTTGGTCAACATTGGGTCTTTAAACAGGATAATGACCCTAAACATATGGCAAAATCTACACAAAAATGGCTTCACAGACACAAAATCAAGCTCCTTCCATGGGCATCTCAGTCCTCAGACTGAAAACCTGTGGAGTGAGCTGAAGAGGAGAGTGCATAAGAGAAGACCCAGGACCCTGTTTCTGTTTCCTTCAACCTTGTGAAAGATATAGGGGAAGATTAATTGCTTTCATGTTGGCAATTAGTCTTGTATTAAATATTAACAGAAGGGGTGCAAATAGTTGTGACACAAATGATTTCATGTAAAATATATTACTTTCAGTGGGATTTTTTCCCAAGTGAAAAAAATGTATTTCAATTAGATGTTGGATTTTCCTCATTTTTGTGTTGTGAGCCTATATTTTTTTGGAAAAAAAAAAGAATTTATTGGAAGCCTAAGAGCACATCTTAAGTAGGAGTGCCAATTATTTGTTGAGGGTGCTTTATAGCAAACTGCTGTTAATGCAAGATGTGCTTAATGTAAAGTGTATGATGCACATAAATTGTAAAACACATTGTTTGTCTTCACCTTGAGGATCAGCCTTTTTGAAGGCATTCCCAGCATCAACAAAGCTGGTGGCAGCATCGTGTTTGTTCTGGAGCTGCATGTGAAGTCTGGCTGCCTGGCAGAATGCGTTCCCTGCAGCTGCAGATCACCAAAACATTAGACACTCATTTACAAAAGAACAGAACACAAGAAGAAAATGAATCCTACATACCACTCCAGTTTTTGGCCATCTTGAACATGTTGGCTGCTCTGGCATACATCTCACAGGCTTCCTCTACTTTGTGATTACCACTGAAAAGTTTGACAGATGGCAAAGACTTATTAAAATATGACAACATTACAAATTTTATCACAGTATTATACATCATCTGCCTCTGGGATTGTGGTGGTGTAGTGGTTAGGACCCCTGGGATCAGAAGGTCACAGGCTCAAGTCCCAGCTTGAGCAACACTGAGGAACCCTTGAGCAACACTGAGGAACCCTTGAGCAAGGAACCATCCCCTTCACTGCTCCCCAGGTGCTGTGGATGTAGCTGCCTGCTGCTGCTGTATGATGGGTTCACTACAGAGACTTTTGTCGTGTGAATGTGTTCACTTGACTTCTTGGACATTTCTTATTGGGGGTTTCACACCCAGTCTCACACTTTCTTAAGCTTCTATATTGCTTAGTGCACACTCAGCTGTATTCCTGCTCTTTTAGACATACACAATTCTTCGTCTCTGCTGCTACAAATCACGAGAACTCAAGGCCTGTGCATTATCAAATATTATATAACACCAGTTCTTTTTTTGATCATCACATTAGATTAACACATCATCTGTTTTTAATTGCTGATACTCACATGCAGTGTGTTTGTGCACTTTATATTTATCATCACATCTGCGTCATACACATCCCGTCATACTTACACATATTTTGTAAATACTTCTGTTTGTTAGATTTATTGGTTGTTTATGTATAGATTATCCTGAGAGCTCTGTAACACCTACATTTCTCATTCATGGGATAATAAAGGTTTATGCTATTCTATTGTACTAGCTTACCGGCCTTGTCAAGGTTAAAACTGTGGCAAACTACACCAACTTCATCTCATCACCAGATTTGATGGCACAGAGAAGCTACAAACCTAAAACTAGTTATGACCGGTCACAACTGGAGCTTCATGGTTGGACTATAGTAACATACACCTCAGATTTATAAAAAAAATCCACACACTTGTTGTCTTGACCCTGGGCTCCAACATTTACATTCTCTCCCTAAAAGGAGGACCTCTTGTCCACTTTAAAACGTGTTCCTCACTACTGACTTCCTCTTGCTTGAATAAAGCCTCTTGAACTGACCTCTTCTTGAACAAATGCTGGGACAAACTGTAACATTTTATATAGGCCAGCTGAGAATCTGGAGACTGTTTTGATCTAAATATGCTTGTTGAGAATCTATGCTTGCTGCTGACAGCTGACTGTCCCAGACGGGGGCTTGTGGACTCTTGGGAAGATCCAAATAGGCCATCACAAGCTTCATCATTCAAACCAAAGCCTTCACAGTTGGAGGTATAATCCATTTTGCTAGGAAATAGTGTGTAAATATAACATTGGAATGGGCTATATTGGAAACATACTGGATTTAAGCTTTACCTGGTCTGAAAGCATATCTAAAAGCTTGCCTCTTTAAGCTGATCTAATGTTACACTAGTCTGAGAATCAGCCAGCAGCAGTGAAATGATTATTTAAACTGAACAATATCTATTGTTGTGAAACACACAGAAACCCAAGGGCCTGTGAAACCGATAGGGTGTTAGCAATGGCTTTGTGATGGAATATATGTATAGTTGTTGTTAAAACATTAAATCCGACTTCCTGCACACTGAACTGTGCATGACATTTTAGCGACACCATTATACATACTGTGTCAGTTCGCAGTATAACGCACGCGACTGCACCAATACTGCGTAAAGGAGAAAGAGTACTGCCAACTAGCTTGAGCGACTAGGAAATTCTCACGTTAAATAAAAATCACATTTTATTCTGGTATAATAGGTCACAGTCAAGAGCTACAGCGGGAAACCACTCGGTAATACCGCATTTCTTTTGTGCAAAGTACATTCCTGTTAAATCCTCCTACACAACACAACGATCTGCTCCTGGCTATAGCAACACTAGCCTGCAGCACTTTCAAATCTCACCGTTTGAAAGCCTCTAATGGTCACTTACATGTAGGCGAAGAAAATATACAACACTAAACTTGCTTAATCGACCTGACGGTAACAAAACCCTGAATCCCATCCAGAAATATCCACTCCGGCTAATCTTACCCAAACATTCCTCCTAAGAAAGACCCCGAAGACTTCACTTTCTTGTCAGCATCAGCCATTAGCTGAATGGCCTCTTTCTCCTTGCCAGAATTGTCCATTTTGTGCGAATAAACAAGCAGAAGTGCGCGCTTATAAACTTAATTTTTCCGCAGCGCGCTACGTAGCACCACAGTTCCAGGAGATTACTGGGCAACGATTTTTCTTTACGTAGGCGTAGAACCCGTGACGAAAGTCATCATGGGAGTTGAAGTCCTCTGAAATGCCACGGCCCGTCCACCGACTAGTATTCCACGAAACAAACGGAACTACAATTCCCATAAAACTCCAAAATCCCATTACGTAACATTACAGTTGTAGTGTACGGGGTGCTCGTATGCTGTTATTATTAAGAGATTACAGTGGTTTTAACCTCGATGTTAATTTTTGTAATACACGTTATGGTAACAGTGATCTAGGAATTACACACACAGAAGGCACTTGCAGAAAGAAAAGAACCAGAAGTTTTTAAATAGCGAAAGCTACATTTTAGTGTGTGTGTGGCGTTAATTGCAAGATGCATGATTGTTTTTATTTTGTCACTATGCATTACTAAATTATACATCATTTGTGCGTATGAGACATTAAATAAACAAATAAACGTGCACCGTGTACTTGCGTTACTGCACAGCAGATGGCAATATATTCATAATGGGAAGCACATTCGGATGCCCTTCAGCTTCCCAAACTTTACATACATTTGATTTTATGCACCTTTAACCAAGCAGAGGCGCGCGCGCGCGTGTGTGTGTGTGTGTGTGTGTGTGTGTGTGTGTGTGTGTGTGTGTGTGTGTATATACATATTTATTTATTTTTCTATTAAAATTCAATATATATATATTCTGGTATTTCTCTTGTTATACATTTAATGATCTGTTTTTTAGGCTGGACAATTAAACGAACTAAAGAGAACAATAGAACAGCAATTGTAGACAAAACGTACATGAAAGCAGTTTGTCATGCAAGCATTTCCTCAAAGCACCGCTGACGTTAAAGTAATGTAAGCAGAAGGGAGGTGCCCTTTTGTTCCCACTACAGAGTGAAAAATAAGTCTGAAAAATAAGTGCAAAAGATCCTGTAATATCAAGACAGTTAAAAGGGTGTGGTTTAAAAATGATTCCCTTTTGTAAACCAAAAGCACATCTGTTTGCATTTTCCATGCAGAATTTTGTACTGAAAACACACAGACAACTAACATTTCTTAAATAACTTATTTTTATTGTAGCTGTTTGAGTATTGTGTTTCCAGTGGTTGTGATAACACTGAGAGTACATCACATTCTGCCTTTAACTTCCATGCTGCAGTTGTAACACATGCATGGCTGTGTTGCTCTACAGAGTGACAACTAAAATTAAGGCTCACTCACTTAAACAAAACACTTCCTCACACAGACACAGTCATGCAAACATTTATAACAAAAACAGATTGATGGTGTTTTGCAGCAAAATAACATCTATAATAATCAATTTGGTATCTTAAGCAGAAGCTTAGCTGAACTTTTATTTGATCTGTTTAATATTCTGATTCTTCTTGCATTAGATTTAATAGTGTCCATTCACAGAAGTTTTCAGTTTAATTTCATTTTTATTGCAATTTCAAAGCTCGTCAGTATTCTTTCCAAAGAACATCATACAATTTAGTAACAGAAGTTTCAGAACAAACTGTACACAAAAGCAAATAGGGTTCTGGTTCAACAATTTCAATGAACAGATGTGTCTGTATTATATTGAGCACACTGTCCTCTTCTGGAGATCAGTATTCCCCAATTAAAAATATTGGTGAACTTTATTTTAGAGAAACTGTCTTGACATTTATGATAAATGCACTTGTCATCTCCATTGAGAGAGGGTACTTCAAATATCCATGTGTTATCCAACAATTTTTGTAACATCTTGATAGACAAAAGAAAAATATTTTGAGGAAAATAAAATATTTTTAGCGGTAGCAGCTATTACCGCAAATGTGGTTTTACACTAAATAAACAAGATGTTACTACTTTGATGTACAGCATACTGGCTAAATACAGCACAAATGTTCATGTGAAAGCTTAGGTGTACAGAGTCTCTTGTCTCTTTTTACCATTGTTTTAATTACACCCTAAATCTTATGCCATTAAAACTGACTTGTTTTGGCAAAAAACAAAAACAAAAAACTCAGGGATGAGGAGTATGTGTTTGTGATTTGTTCTGCTTTGTGGAATTGTTGCCTGAAGGCTACGGGCTCAGGATGAGCTGAGGCCAGAGTCCGACTCGCCGCTGCCTGTCTGGGTCTTACCCGAGCAAGTCACAGAGGAGCAGGGGATACTGTAGGTGGAGCAGGCACAACTCTTCAGTGTCTCCTCAGAAATCACCTCCTTCAAAGACACAGTCTCTTCTACTTTGAAGATGTTATGTTGCTCAATCTGGTCATCACAGATTCTGGGCAAAGGAAAAAACAAAATCAGTTCTCAGCTTTTTAGAGACAGGATTAGACTCTTTATTTTCACTGGGAAGTGTGCTAAGAGGTCAAATGTTTAAAAGAGGTGTAGTTTTGAAAGAAATTACATAAAGGTCTATGCTTACAGCCAAGTAATGTACATTGCAAAAACGTTAGGTGCTGCAATAAAATTGCAATGAAATAATTCTTCTTAAAACACATTTATCGCACAAAAAGAAAAAGAAACACACACAAATGTTATTAGAGTAGTTAATAAATAGAAAAATGCATGTATTATAAGAATCCTGTGCTAAAATTAAATAACACATTCATAAGTTTCAAGTATTTTCATGCATTTTCCTTTGAAATCATGACAGAACTATTAATGCCATTCATATAGTCACCAGTGTAAATATGTTCTAAAACGTTGCTATTATTAATAAAAGCATTAGCTATAAAAGGCCATTACATATATTGGTGCAGTCGACAAAGCATTACAGTGTAAATGTAAACAAAATGGGGGAGGTTGATCAGTTTCAAAGTAGATCAGTTTCAATCACCAGACTACCTCCTGTGTAGAAAAGTGCATTATGTCAGCATCCAGCTGTAGGTTCATTCAGCAGAGAGCCTACAGCTTTATTTAACATGTTCATACACCATGCTGGATTACAAGCCAAGCAGCCATTCATTTTCATATTAATCAGCAACCGAGGATATTAAAATGTTTAAACCATGTGCCTGTCGCTAAACCAGCACTAAAAACGAATGCTTTGTGGTTGAGTGAAATAAAAAAAAACATTTAATGTGCTGAAAGCGGCATAATGCTAGGTCACAAAAAACAAGTATGAGTGGACTTAAATTATATAGGTCTCAGAATGATGCTATAGGCAGTTGAATATCTAAGAAATGTCCAGTAAATTGGTTATGGATGCAATGTAATGTAATGTAAATGTACAATCATCATCACCCTTGACTGTACTGTTCACATTTATCAAGTTCTTCATCGACTGCCTTCCACATCATTGCTACGGAATAGCATTCTATAAGTCTTGCTTGCTAGTCAGTGAGCAAATGTCTTTCAGGCAGCAACCAAGAGTGCCTAAATACGGAACCAAACACAATCTCGGCAGTAGTTACTGGTATCAGAGGTAGCTGAGGCATTGATATTTGGCACCAAGCATTCACAAATTCTGAAAGAAAAAGGCAAAGTTATGACCAGAGAGGCATGAGTTGAGAAAGAGATGGTAAAGGAAGAACAGACATGTGGACATTACAGGAAAAACAGTTCCTCATTTGCTCATGTTTCTGTCTGGTTCTGAAGTTCAGAATAAAATGTGGCAAAAATAAAGACAATCAGCAACTGTGAGCTTTTCACACAAACATCTAACATAGGCTATTATTATTATTTATTCCATAGGCTCATGACAACCTGCATTCTGTTAGATCGATTAAAATATTCACTAGTGAGCAAAGTGTCTGATTCAACAAGCTGCTGCAAACAGAAATAACTTTTAAGCTTTTGAGAATTTCCTATTAATAGTTGTACATTAACTTTTAATACAATATCACTGATACAGAACATTATGTAATGTACAGTGCACTCTTGCATAATGGCAGTACTGAGAAGGTGTAAAAAAAAATAGCCAAAGGAAGGGAGGGAGAACAGAAAACGCACACATGGCAATGTCCTGAATTACATAAGAGCACAAGAGCATTGATCACATTAACCTTTACCCTAGGTGACATGGAAATGCACTCAGTCTCTGCATCATAATTAATCAATGGCTGACAGAAAACACAAAGCAAGCTAAATAATAATATGGAGTATTGATGAATTACTGATTGCTCAATTTAGGGAAAAAGTGTTAAGTGTGTTTTATTTTTTCTAGGAGGGCTGGAGTCCTGCATAGCTTGGTCATTCTCCTACTTAAACATCCACTGAACCTGCCAGCTTACCAGAGGAGTTGAACCAGGTTTGTTTAAACAGGGAAATCACCAAACTATCCAGGAAATGGGTGTCCAGGACAAGAACTATGTACTCCTGCTTAACTGTATGAAGAACATTTAAACTAATTATACTGTATATTTCAGTTACTCATGAAACAGACAAAAAAAATAAAATTAACATTACCTGTCATAAATGAGGCCATCAATGCCATGCTCCCTGAGTCTCTTCCTGTTCTCATGGTTGTTATTGTCATCTCCCCAGCAGAAAACTACTAGACCTTTAGACTGGGCCTCCTTAATGTAGTCCATATTGCGCAGCAGGTCCTCAGTGTGAGCACTGACACCCTGTGAGCAGGAACAAGGCCATGTCCCATTTATACATAAACAGTGTGATTTCATTTCAGCCTAATTTACCACCTACATATGAGTACTTATAGATATAAAATAATATCAGAAATAGACCACTAGTTAACCTTGACTTACAGAATTATTTTAAGTTCCTTCATTTAATCACTAGTATAGTAATACTGACAGTAGAAAATGGATGCACAGCATGCCATTAAGTGCCACAGTGAAAATATGAACCTTTACCCTGGATGACAGGGTGGCGTGCTGTTGATAGAGGCACACGCAGAGGACAGTACTCAGCCCCCACTCACCAGAATGTCCTCACTTTGAGCAAAGCTCATGGCGATCTGGGTGGTTTGACAGCGGATGTCCATCAGCTCAGGGTAGACATCTGTCACACCCTGAGTCAGGAATAGGATGGGGTATTTGTTTTGCTTCCGTCGCACCCTAAGGCAAAACATTTAAGATATTTTCCCCACATTAGGATTAATAAACAGCATTCAACAGACAGGTGTTTTACTCAGATGAAGACCACTGACTCTAACCAAAATATTATGACTTGAGTAGGTCCTTGAGTAGAGACAATGAAAGTACACTTAAATACGTTTAATTGTTCACCCTAAATCTGTCCTTGGTGACTTTTTTGTGACTGTAATCTTTTATTTAAAATGGTGCTCTTACATTGCACAGACATCAGGGTCAAAACAAGAGAAGACAATCCGTCTCTTTCCAGCATTCTGAAGGACACACGAAAGTATGATATCAAGGAACTGATTCATGTTGAAGTAAGTGGACAAATTTGCATCCCAGGAGCCATCCTATCAGAAAAAAATCGTAAAGAAGCTGTGACTCTTAAATTATAATTATATTTTTGTTATTAAAATCCAAGCACATGATATATTTTAAAATGCACACCTTCATCTGTGAAATCCACTTCAGCTCAATATTAAATCCCACAGACTCTGGAACAGACTGAAAGATCTGAAGAAAAACCATAATATATAGCAGTTGAAGGAAAATATGCCTTAAAGAATTTAAGGAACTTAAGGAATTTAGCCTTTTGTGAATACCTGAGAAAGTGATGGAAAGGGTTGATGTTCATCTATATACTCCTCCTCATCCATTAAGTCTATGGGGAATACACAGATAAGACAAAAACAGCTGGTAAGATCAAGGATTATACAATTATTGAATGTCCATTAATTATTAAAGTAGAGGAGGAGACATACCTTTGTGATCATGCGCTTCCATAGCAGTCGTATGGGCTAGCTATGACAGAGAGAGAGAAAGCTTGTAGACTTGTAGCCTAATCGGTGTGTTTTGATTAAAATAGTAACATAAGGATAAAAAGTAACAAAGGTGGAAAAAAAAAAAAATATATATATATATATATATATATTTACTTTCAGAAGTTGAAGCTGGTCAAAGGTCAGATCTTTCACAGGAACCTCAAACAACAGCATGGAGTGTTTGTCATTTTTCTGTGGAAGACCAGTACCAAGAACTATAAAGGCATTTGGCTGCTGTAACAGACTTCAAATTACACAAACACGACTTTAACTCTTTGAGGTTTGTCTTGAAAAACAAAACAAATATAAAAAACTGATAAATTTAAGGTTAAACGATAAGCCAAGTAATTTAATTTGCAAAAAATAAGGTCAGTAGAATAGGAATGTTACGATTACAGCAAAGATGAATTAGTCACCTTCTTAGTCGAAATACAGCATGTGAGATCATGGTACACGATTGGAACAAAGTCCTTGGACAGATGGACATCAAACTCAACATATGCAGCTCCCTGTAATCACAATTTATTCAAAATGTTAGTTAATTACATTACCATATACATAAGTCAAGACATTTGAATGCTTGCACTTACATGACTAGCTGCACTTAGAAATGAGGCAATTGTGTTTTCCCTGATCTTGTGATGTCTGAAACACAAAAAAACATAGCAAAAGGTTAAAACAACTTTACAATTCTGGTAAAAACAGATGCACAATCTACTGTAGGTGCTTTTTAGATGATTACCTTGCTTTCACCCTGCATTTATCTACATTGACCAAGTCATACATAACCCTAGTTCTAAACAACATGGGACCGGACACTGCTTAAGATAAACAAATGAAATCTAAGCATTTGTTCATTGTTTCACTTCCTGTATAGCAGCGGCAGGAAAGTTCTGACCTCCTCTGGACAAAGAAATAATGCAAAAAAGAAAGAAAGACATTTTGTTTTTAAAACCTCTCAATTTGTCTCTATACAGACATGTGAAAAAGGAAACCCCCTTAAATATTCAGTTCTTTACTAAGAAATAATCACATATCAAGGTCTAATTTTGTTTTTATTTATCTCTTTAACAGAACGTGATATAATTGTAGGTAAACAAAAAAATTGAACCTTGATTTATTCATTAAACAAAAGATATCAACAAAAATGTGTAATCTAACTGAGAAAAAAGTTAGGACACTCTACATTGGCTGAAATAACCACAGTGAGACACTTCTTGTAGGCATCTACTAGTCTCTGACATCGGTCTGAGGAACGTTTGCCTCAATTCTTCAATGCAGAATTCTTTAAGCTGTGAGATGTTTGAGGGGTTTCTTGCATGTGAAGCCTGTTTCAAGTCACCCCACAGCATCTCAATGGCATTATGATCTGGGTTTTGACTCGGCCACTGCAGGACTCTCCATGTCTTGGTTTTCAGCCTTCAGTCCTTGGTGGATTTACTGGTATGTTCTGGTATTGTCATGTTGTAGGGTCCAGTTCCACTTCAGCTTTAATGTTCTTACAAATGGTCTCGCATGTTCCTCAAGCACCCTCTGATACATGGTAGATTTCATGGTGGATTCTGTGATGGTGAGCTGGACAAAGCATTACACGATCATCTCCAAGCTTCACGGTTGGTATGAGGTTCTTTTTCCAGAATAAATAATACAATTTTAGACTTATCTATAATTATTCAGATCCTGGTCTTTGTCTACGTTCTTTCTGGCAAACTTCACTCTGGCCTTAGCGTTATTCTTAGCGATTAACGTTTTCGTCCTTGCACACCTCCCATGCAAGTAAAAGTTGCACAGTCTCTTTCTGATTGTAGAGACATGCACTTTCACATCAACAGTAGCCAGAGCCTGCGGTAAGACCTGTGATGACATTTTAGAGTTTTTGGAGACTTTTAGCAACTTGCAGTCTGCTCTCGAGTTGAACTTGCTTGGACGACCAGATCTGGGCATGCTGGCAGTTGTTTTGGAAGACCCCCACTAGTAGACTATTTTCTGGACAGTGGAATGGCTGACTGCAACTTCTTTTGAGATCTTTTAAAATCTCTTACCAGATTTATAAGCAGCCTCGGACAGCTCTTTTGATCTTACCATGGTGTTCACTATCACCACAGCAGTCAGGAGCAAATAAAAAACTTAATGTCTCTGGTTTAAAAAAATGATGAGTAATGATGTTCTAATCATGTGCACCTGATTTGCTACACCTGTATGCGATTTGGGACATTTTAATTGGGACTAAAAGGTGCAGATGTCCTGATTTATTCCTCACCAGAAATGACATTTTTGTAGAATTACATTTTACAGAATATTTTTAAAAAATGGTGTTTAGACTCACTTGGCAGCATGTGTGCTCCCTGCGCCTCTGTGCCCCACATCAAGAGCACTTCTCTTCCTCCAGTACTTAGTAAAGGACTGGAGCATGTTACACTGAAAGCCTTGAATGGGCCGGATAACCAGGTAGTCCACTGAAAATGACATCACATAACCAACATCATTACTTCTGCTGCATAGAGCCTAGCAAAAAGTGGTAGTTATGAAAAGTTTTAGACTGTTACAATGTTACATTTAAACACTGAAATACTGTGTACATGGTCTGCTGGTCTCCTCACTCTACTCAGCAATGTACGTTGTATTTACAAAAAAATGTAAAAATATGAATAGACAGGACAAATCCATAGTAAAAGTCACAAACTGGAGTGTCAACACTTATTACAGGGGGTAATATTACGTTGGGGTTCCGTTCCTCCGAACACAAAGTAACACAAATTTCTCCACAAGTCGGAGCTCATGCATGTGATGATGGCATATATTTATTAAACATGAATAAGTAGCACACATATAGCTAACACAAGTCTCTCTCATAGGCATTTGTTGTGGGATGCTCTGTGTTTCATGGAGAGCAATGTATTGTGGCCTATGTAGTGTCTGGAGCAGGAAAACAGGTGGGTAATATGAGTGGAAAAGAGGTGGAAACAGAGTTGCTTTCATTTTTCGTTAGCAGTGAGAGTGCGGGTGAAATAAACACATGGATCACATACACAGCAGAATTTAAGTGAAACTTAGAAAAGTTTCTGACTTTTCTGTAGTCTGCTTTACACTTGGAAGCCATAATGATGGTTCCAAACAAGAAACACAAACGAAAGAAGCGAATGGGACAACGGCGTCTCCCTCATATAGCGCCGCGTGACAATGACTGGATTCGTCAGCAACGTAACCACGAACCACCATGTGTCGAGTGCAAAGTAACACCAGGACCATAACATGATATGCTGGGCAAGCACACACGTGAGCGACCTCAAGACAACAGACAATGTCCCCATCATTACCATAGGGCCACACAGCACAGAATGATTTTGTGTTTCTCAATGTTCTAAAAGCCAAAGTCAGACTATAGATTTAAATGTGGCTGCGTTCTGTCTGCTAGCTAGTTGGGAAGTGCTTTTTCAGCTTTCACCCAAGTCTCCGGCACTCAGACGAGCAAACAATAAAAAACAATATTGTGCAATTCTTTGGAATTATATCTGAAGACCAGTGAGGTGTTTTGATGGTACCTCTAACTTTGCCTATGGTCTGTCTGGAATTTCTGCTCATGATTGGAAGGGTGACAACTCCACTGTCCTTGCCACTCTCTGAGAAGGTGGAAGATAAGAGGCAGGCAGTGCCAACATGACCTGGATGAGCATCGCCTTGAACAACTTTCTCACTCAGGTCCTCCTAGAAGACAAACATTGTAAAACTGAGTCACAAACACAGTAAAATAGTCACTGAACAGAGAGGCAGCTATAAACTAAAGTAAAAGCTATTTTTTTCCTGAGATTTTCACAGGAAATACACTACTCTCCTTTTAAGTACACACTATATAGATTTCATGAAAAATATGCTATAAGGTTACTATTCAATATTTCAAACGTTGCATTAAGCCCAATTAAACCATGTTAATTATGCAGTTTATAACGATTTTATGCAGCTGGTCATTGTTTCTTAGTTACTGACATCATGTTCTCAGAAGATTTTAAAACATACTGTGATGGAATGTATCACACTAACAAGATATAATACTGTCCAGCTGTAGATTTAAATTCTTATTCTGATAACATTAGATGCTAGAACTTGCTGAGTAAATAAGACACATACCTCAAAAAACTCAAAAATTAGCTCCAAGTTGTCAGGTTCCATTGTGTGTATGCTATACTCAGTCCACTTTGTTGGTTCAAGGGCATAGCCACACTCTGGCTGGGAATGTCGAGACTTATAGTCACCACCACTGATCATACTGATCTCCAGTGTGGTGGGTATATTGTGCCAGGATGAAAGGCTCTCTTCATCTTCCTCCTCTTCAAAACCCTCCAGCATCAACTTCAGCCTAAAATATCCCATAATGAATGCTTTAAAATTTATGCCACCCCAAAGTTGGCCAAGTAACACATATTAATTTGGGACAACAGTTGTACCTGAAGCGGGATTTCTTGAATTTCATCTTCGTAATGGACACAGGAGGCTTAACAGAATAATGTAGTCGAAGGCGAATTTCTGTCTGACATGTTAACCAGCCAGAGTCCAGACTCTCAATTCCATCTGCAAGGCAATAGATATATTCAATTACTTCACCTTTAATAAAACCAAATGAATTATAAAACATTGTGGTAAAAACTTTACTAAGCAATCCTTATTCTTAAAACTAAACAGTGAACATGCAAACATCACTTAATTTTTGTTAAAAGAAAACAACAGAAGGAACCAACTTTTAACAACAGGACAAAAATACTCTAGTTGTCCATTTATTTAGTGAAGAAAATGATCAAACATTACAATCTCTTGGAGTATTTAAAGTATGTGAAGTGCAATATGAAAATTAAATTAGTCAGGTGTTTTCAATCAATGGAATGACAAACATGAGTGAGCTCCCTTGCTATTTCTAAAGTCTGGTCTTCAAAATACATTTGAAAGTGTATCATGGCAGGAACAAATTGGATATTTGAAAAGATCATCTGGCTGTTTACAGAATCATCTCAAAAGATTTCCAATGATTCACAGTGAGATGGGAACTTCTGTGCAATAACAAAAATCAAGCCATTTAATAGTCTAACAGAAACAAAGGATACTTTCTATGTAACTAACGTCCTCTTTCACATTGGTTAAACAATGATAAACAGAGTTGAAATGAAAAAGTCCTGTCCCTCAAAATTAAAATAAATAAATAAATAAATAAAATAAAAACAATTACAATTCACAGGGACAACCCAAAAGGCCTAGAAAAATTGAAGTTTGTGGTTTAAATAAGAAGCACAATCTTTGCAGAAACATTGCAGCATAAGAATGTTATACCATTTGTTAAACATAGTGTTAATAGTAATTTTGCCACATTTGAGCCAGGACAGCCTGCAGTAATTAATGGAACAACAGATTTTGAATGAAAAACTACATCAAAATGTTTGGAAATCTGTACATGAACTGAATCAAGTGGGAAGTGTGACAAATAGCATTTCAACAAATCTAACCACATTAGTCATTCTACTAAAGGACTACTCTACTATAGATTCAAACATTCAATCATGCTGATCCCAGAACAGTGATATTTATATGCATATTTATATATACATATTTATGCGGACATATAGAACAGTTTGAGGGGTTCATAAACTTTAATTAAACACTGGGCATATAACTACTTACTGTGGAATCCAAATTCTTTATCGTCAATCTCTAGAGTTGACTCTGCAAGACAAAACATGTGTTATTATTTTTCTTCACCTGTCTAGACTGCACATTTACAAAGAGTGATTACCAAAAATTCAAACCTTTTTAGTTTTACAGATTTAACCTTTGTTCCTTTCAGCTCAGTGGACAATGAAATGACGGATCTAAAATCTAATTAAATCAATAAACACACAAAAGTTGCTTTATAGATGCTAAATGCTCTGTACTGGTTATGCCTGCCAAAACTTGAACAATATTGTCCACACAAAACATGAACTATAAACAAAATAACTTTCTGTGCTTATACTATTTGCACACAGTATGATGAATTGTCTTGGTAACACAATTCAACACACATTTTTCAAAAAGCCCCATGGTAGTGTGTGTTAATAAGTTTGAGAATGAGAATTACACATTGCATGAAATTATGACTGGAAAATAGTAATGCTGGTGGATTCAAGAAAATCATATGCCTGCATTTGGCAAATGGCAAAGAAACATGCAACAAAATGAAATTTCACCAAATTAAAATGAATCATATAAATAATAAAGGTGAATATGGCAGTCAGTAAGATATCTTACATAAGATTGTTATTCTATGAAGTAAGGAAACTGGTTATATAAACATTTTGCTCATATGGGATATCTTACTGGATTAAAAAGGCAGATGACAGAAAAGCAGCACATAAGCTCTAGTAAACAAACCAGCGATTCCACAGCTTTATGTTCGACTTTGTGGGATTCCCGCAAAGTGATAGATATAGTTTCAATGTGCCTTTGGATCACCACAATTTCAACTAAAATTGCTTTCTGTCTAGGAGAATATACACAGAATAGAAAGGTGTTGGCATTGGGTGAACCAAAGATGGGAAGTTAATGTAACTGACCAATACGTGTTTAGAACCAAATACTGTGTGTATAAGGGGGAGGAGGGAGAACCTGCAGGGTAAAGAAACACTGAACCAAACCGTGCACTATTCTGGATTCATATACCTGAGGGGCTCAATGATCGAGGCAGTTGATGGGTCTCCCATCTATTGACTATCACTTGACCTGGACCACCTGCATTCTGTAATTCCAATGTTTAACATGTTAAGATTATAGTAAAATATTTCAAATAAAGCCAACTTTGAGCTGGTATATTCACCACTTTCTCAGCCAGCCAGTCACGGTTGGTTGACATCTGAAAAGTGGATTCATTAGTTCAAAGAAACACAATCATCACAAGCTACATCACTACTTTGTTTTTGGTTTGTCCCAAATTATTTATACATCCAGGTTGCTAAAACTCTAAACTACTATACTTACCAATTGACCAAAAAAAATTTAATTTCCGTAATTTTTTTTTTACACATAAAAATGCTTTTTTAATCAAATAAAAGCCAAATGATTGTTGAAAGACATTCTGGGGAAAGACATCGATGATGTCCTTTAGCAGGAAAAAAGCTGCCTATACTCGAGAACCTGCACTGTTCAATAACAGATCTGTAAAATTAATTACATCGGTCCTCTTTACATCTGTGGTGTTTTAGACAACAGGTAAAAACTATGTATTACTTCCTCTACCCACACAAAGGGAGCGCTGTAAAACATGCATACTCTGTAGCATTCAGTGGGTAAAATAAGTACTGAACACGTAACCAATTTTCTAAGTAAATTTATTTCTAAAGGTGCTATTAACATCAAGACCAATCCACACATGCAAAGAAATCTAACCATGGATGTCCATACATTATGTGTAATAAATTGGAATGACATGGAAAGTATTGAACATATTAAGAAAGGAAGGGGCAAAGGGGCATGTACAGTTAGTTATGAAACCAGCTTATCTATCAGTAATTAGAAAGCAATCTTGCCATGCAGTGGAAATTAATATCAGCTGGTTCAGTCTTAACTGATGGCCTAAAAAAGGTGTCTCAGTACCAAAGAAAAATCCAAAGAGCTCTCTCAAGACCTTTGCCAACTTACTGTTGCAAAATGTACTGATGGCATTGGTTACAGAAGAATTTCTAAAGTACTGAAGGTTCAGATGAGCACTGGCCATAATCCAGAAATAAAGAGAACATCATTCCACCATAAACTGGCCATGACCAGGTTTGCCTCACAACAGCCAAAGACCACTTGTGGAGAGCTTAAGAAAGACCTGGAATTAGCTGGTACAATTGTTTCAAAGAAAACAAAAAGTCATGCACTCAAACGTCATGGCCTGTATGCAAGCTCACCACGCAATTCTCCATTGTTAAAGAATAAGTATGGTGAAGCGTGTTTAAAGTTTGCTGACCAATATTTAGACAAACCTGTGAAGTACTAGGAGAATATAGTCTGGTCAGATGAGACCAAAATCAAACTCTTTGGATGCCATAATACACATCATGTTTGGAGGTCCAAAGGCTCTGCATATCACCCCAAAACACAACCAACAGTGAAGTTTAGAAGTGGGAACATCACTGTGTGGGGCTGTTTTTCAGCATACGGTGCTGGCATGCCTCATATAATTGAAGGAAGGATGAATGGAAAAATGTACTGAGACATTCTTGATAATAAATCTGCTGCCATCTACCAGGATGATGAAGGTCAAATAAGAGTGGCTGTTTCAGCAAGACAATGATCCCAAACAAACAGCAAATGAAACTCTCAAATGGTTTTAAAGAAAGAAAATAAAACTGCTAGAATTGCCCAGCCAAATCACCTAACCTGCATCCTACAGAAAACCTTTGGAAAGTTCATAGAACAATCCAACAGAACCTTCAGGATTTGAGCTCACACCCGAGCAATGCATGCGACTAGTTTCTACATACAGGAAGTGTCTGGAAGTCAAAGACTTTTATACAAAGTATTAAATACATTTCAGTAAAAAATGCAGATTTGGATGGGTTGTTACTGACATCTGGTGAGAATAGCACCTTTAGAAATATATTTACTAAGAAAATTTGTAACGTGTTCAATACTTATTTTACATGCTTTATGTTGTTTGAGCCGCCTAGTGGGGTCTGCCTACTCAAGACACAGACATTCTAATAAAGGTAGCTAATGCTTAAGGTATTGCTGCAAAAGTCTGTTTTCTATAAATAAATAGACGTACATGTTTTTACATTTTATTTACATTCCTGCAGTCTTACTAAATACAACCAAGCACCACTGAAATAAATACACTTGAGAAGAATGATGAGCATACATCAACCACCTCACTCTAAGGCTGGATAATTTTACTTGTCAAAAGTTTTTACTTTAAAGGAAATCTTTTTTTTATTACAGAACATTGCAGAAAAAAATAGTTAAATGTTTTTTCGGGTTCATTTTTTTACAAGCAGACACTTAAGAAAGCAAATCTCATCAGTAACCTTTATGATAAAAGAGTACACTGCTGATTGCTTTTCCTATCACAGGTTAAACAATCAGCATTCAGAATTACTAAAAATTCACAAGGGTCATAATGTAAACTTAGAAGAAACTCTTCTTCTAAAAATCATAAAACAAAAATCTGCTGTTTATTTAATTTGGATAGATAAGACATAATAGATGAAAAATACACAAAGACAATATGATTTTATAATAATGTACTGAAATAAGTTGCATATTTTATTGCATCAGAAATCCTCTGAAATGTGTTTAATAAAACAAATTGGAGCCAATATGGTTGGCTATCAATTAAGTATTTTTGTGCTTCAAACAAAGTATAAGGTCTCACCTTAGATTCCAGAAAGAATCCCTTAAAGTACCGATACTTTGTTTCTTCACCTCTTGGAACTAAGATGGTCTTTCTCCATAGAGTGCTAGGATAAGACAAACCATAAAAAACATAAATTTAATGGATCAGAATTTAAGTAACTGTAAAGAATATAAAAAGAAGTGTGTGCACTTACCCATCTTTTTCTGTTGGTTGTAATGGCACAGCATTCTGATGACACCAGCTGCCAAGTGTCTTACAACTGCCAACTACTGCAATCACCTCACCTGTTAAAAAAAAAACAGTAACCTGTTGAGCAAGCGAAATTGCTACAGGTTTCATGAATTTTAAAAAATTAGCATTATGCATGTTTTCTGAGCCAACTTTCTCAATGAGAACTGTCAAATGAACCGAACTGAGAGAGAGTGACGTGGAGATAAGTTTCACTGCCCTCTGGGCATGAGCACAGAGCTCTCTCCTCATGCACTGACACAGCCTGAGTATGCTAGATCAGATATCTTTCTTTTCAGTTACTGAAAAAAATGTTTCAAGTTACAAAAAAATATATAAAAAACAAAAGGAAACATGGATACACTCTTGAAATCCTGAAAACAGAGACAATATTTATTGTGATTTCAGTTCTTTCCCACTGTCCAAACAAACTCAGACTAAACAAAAGTAAAACTGCAGTAGACTGTATGTCCCTGTTGAACTTCATGCAACTGGAAAACAGACAAAAGTTCACATAGTCCATGTAATTTTAAAGACTCCAGAATGGCTGTTTATTCTTCTTGGCAAAACCCAGCTAATCTGAAATCGCTGAAATCACATGAAATGTCTTAATAGTTTATTTGTTCTACAAACTAAATCTCACAACAGGTTTACTTGCAGGCCATGGCTAAAATAAAGCTATGAGGAGAGGTGTTTCTTATCTATTATATAATTATGAAAAGGATTTGCTTCATTCATACACTGGAATATTTTCTAGTTGAGGTTAAAGATCATGTGTGACTCCTTGATGACAAGTACACTGTGATCAAGCATTCATACAAAACATTAAAAACAGTAGTTTTTCCTTTAAAAAACACCTCCAGTCACTCTGGTCTGAATATTAATAAATTTAAATATTTTATGAAAAGTCGTCTTTCAGAGAACTTCACTTACCAGGTGATACAGATCCCCTAACAACTAGCGTCACTTCTGCCGAGTCCATGGTGAATAAAGTCACAGTTGAATGGGAAACACGAAGAAGAGTCTGAAAAACACGGTTATATTGCCATCAAATGTAAATATTCAGACTGTCCCTGAAAATGACCATCAAGGAGCTTCATAAATACATCTTTCATGACTAAACAACAGTGTTTAAAATGACATGTAGCATAGAAGTACCTCTTGCTACTATATTTAGTCTATTTTTTATGCAATAACCGATTTAGCATGATGATCCGCGTTCATGACAGATGAAAAACTTACTATCTGTCTGTGCTACAGCAGTAAATCAGTTCGCCAGTAGCGGATCAGTTCAGAGAGAGAGGAGCTACGATATACCGGCTTCCACAGCTGTCGGCGACCCTTGTACAGCTACTGCAACACGGGCGGTTCAAAACACACACACAAACACTAAATCATATCTCCTTCGGGGAACAGACAGTAAACTTTAGCTTAATCTGGCTACTGACGTGGACAGGCTGTAAAGGCGCGAGCTAACAAGCTGTGGGAACCGGTCCCAACCGGTTCATCGCCGCTAACTGCAACACGGCGGTTAAATTAGCACAGTTAGCACTTCTGACACTTCTGCTTTCAACAACACACCCTGGTTTCAAATCTATAAGAAAGCTAATGTTTTTACCTCTTATCAAAATGAAGACTGCATAGCCAGACTACATCGAGCCGGCCGCCGTGAAACGCTAGCTGAGCGCTGACAGCTCCATGTTTTCATGCGGGATAATGAGCGGAAGTGCGGAAGCGCCACAGACACTGGAGCACAGACACTCCCCAACCCCAGCGACCCCGGCGCAGTGCCAGGCGAGGTAATCTTTCGATGTTTAAAATGTGTTACGTTATTTGGATTTAAAATTGAAAACGGAAAAGTAAAGGTGACCCACAGATCAGTATCGTGTTTGTAAACACATTGTTCCCGCCCATCTACGTCATCAGAGGTGAGTCAGTGCGTGGCATCAGCAAACTTCACAATAATAAACATGCATCAGCTAATATCTCCAGACTGATATTGTAGATTATATATACACACACACACACACACACACACACACACACACACACACACACACACACACACACACACACACACA
>JBBIGC010000152.1:6696727-6712625 GCA_037576955.1 Lepidarchus adonis | reverse complement strand
ACACACACACACACACACACACACACACACACACACACACACACACACACACACACACACACACACACAAACACAGTAGTGTGAAAAAGTGTTTGCCCCATTCCTGATCTTTTGTTTCCCCCATGTTTATCACACTTAAATGTTTCAGATCATCAAGCAATTGTAAATATTAGTCAAAGACAACACAAGTAAACACAAAATGTGTTTTTAAGTGAAAGCTTAAAAAGAAAGGAAAAAATATAAACCTATATGGCCCTGTGTGACAAAATGATTGCCCCCTAAACCTAATAACTGATTGACCCCCAACAACTGTAATCAAGTGTTTGCAATAACTTGCAATAAGTCTTTTAAACAGCTGTGGAGGAATTTTGGCCCAAACTCATCTGCAGAATTGTTGTAGTTCAGCCACATTAGAGTGTTTTTGAGCATGAACTGCCTTTTTAAGGGCAATCACTATGTCACACAGGGCCACATAGGTCTGGAATTTTTTCTCCCTTAATAATACAATCCTTCACTTAAAAAACAAACATTTTGTGTTTATTTGTGTTGTCACTGATTATTAACAAGAAAATCAGGAATGGGGCAAACACTTATTCACACTGTATATACATATAGAAGGGCTGAGTATTTCAGAAACTGCTGATCTAATGGAGTCATCTTTAGGATTTACAGAGCATGAAAATGCTTTGTTAATGTTAGAGGGCAGAGAAGAATGAGCAGACTGGATGTTAGAAAAGCAACAGTAGATCAAATAAGCATTTGTTTCAACCAAGGTGTGAAGAATACCATCTCTGAACACATAACACATTAAACCTTGGAGCAGATGGGCTACAGCAGCAGAAGACCACACCGTGTGCAACTCCTGTCAGCTAAAAACGGGAAACTGAGGCTACAATTTACACAGGCTCAACAAAATTGGACAAGACTGGAAATGTTGCCTGGTCAGTTTCAGCTGCAACATTCAGATAGTAGGGTCAGAATTTAATACAAACAAAATAAAAGCTTGCATCCATCCTGCCTTGTGTCAACTGCCATTCAACAGTCCGTGGTGGTGGTGTAACAATGTGGGGGACATTTCCGTGTGCCCATCTTCTGATGGCTACTTCCAGCAGGATAAAGGACAAATTCACAAAGCTCACATCATATCAAGCTGGTTTCTTGAACATGACTTTGAGTTCATTGTACTCCAATGGCCTCCATAGTTAACAGATCTCAATCCAACAGAGGAACCTGGGATGTGGGGGAGGAGATTCGCCTAATGCACGTGAAGCTGACAAATCTGCAGAAACTGAGTGAAACAATTATGTCAATATGGACCAAAATCTCTGAGGAATACACCTTGTTGAAATTATGCCACAAAGAATTCAGGCAGGGGTACCAACCCGGTACTAGCAAGGTGTACCTAATAAAGTTGCTTGTGAGTGTGTATATATACTGTATATATCTGTCACCACAGAAAGACAGATGTCAGCTCTGGTGTAACGAGCCTCAGTGAGACAGTTTGCTGCTCTCTCAAGTTTACCAAGCATGTCTTACCATGACAGCCACTGCACCAAGGCTTACAGCTGTTTGTATCAGTGGCTCAGATGTATTATTGAAGCCAGAGAAGGTGAAAAGTATATCTGCTGCATGAATATCCGCAGTGTTCTCTAGATGCTTTCAATCTCATACACTTTTCATATTTCTCTAGGGCTCTCGTTATGAAAATGCTACTGGAGAACTTGGAAGAAAATAGATCACACTGCCTGGCAGCTGTGTAAAAACCTTAACGCATGATTGGATGACTCGTCTTACAATGGACAGACTGGGTGTACATATGTTCATTACTGCTGCGTTAAAGGTGCGTATAATAGAATAATAGTGAGCAGTGGTCTGCTGCTATTTTAGAACTCTGTGGTTTGTTAGAAGGTTTGGGGTTTCAGCAGTGCTCACAGTTCACTGTGCAAATAATTAATTAAATTAAATTAAATTAATTAACTAAAGTCTGTTATACATGCACTCTCTTTTTGTGTGGTGGGATTATATCAGCACAGCATGAAGATGCCACGAAGGGTTCCAGTAATAATAATAATAATAATAATAATAATAATAATAATAATAATAATAATAATAATAATAATATAATATATGAATTTATATAGCGTCTTTCACAAACTCAAGGTCGCTTTACATTGCAAAAAATAAATAAATAAATCAAAACAAAAAAAAAATTAAACAGTTTAGACACAAAACAGAGACAAACAAACAGCAGAAAAGGAAATTAAGAGGGAGTGGTGGAATAGCACAGTATGGTTTTCTAAAGCTGTGTTTTTCCAACCTTGGTTCTTGAAGCCATTTTGTGTTTCACCTGCCCTCTGATAACATTAATATGTTCATTTAAGAAGTGTTTTGTTAGGAAATGTATACATTTTTCCAAATAGTGGCAAGGCTAATGTTGCTAACAAGCACTAGAAATCAATTGTCGCCCAAGTCTTTTTTTTAAATACATTTTGAAATTACCCATTAATCTCATTTCAAGCTTTTTGTTCCAGCAAATGAACTCGAACAAGCTTTTTTTTTCGACTTGATATAGTTTAGGACAAAGCATGACTACAAAACTGATTAAAACTTCACTGTGTAGCTAATACATTTGGTCAAGGCACCCAAACATCATAAATATGGAGAAATCTGATCCATGATCAGTCCTCCATGAGTCATTTTTGAATACCTCATGTTGTCTTAACTTAACTTTTATAGCTCACAGTAAGTCATGCTGTGTCCTAAACCACACTGATTAGTCTGTAAAACCTTAATGAAAAGCTAGATGCAGTTTGAGTGGGTTGAAACATGTACTGGGGATGTATTTAGCAAAATGATTGGGGTGATTATTGACCTACAGTGTTTGCACTAGTAATGTTAGCCCCATAGCTTAGCTGATTCACTGCATCTGGGGAAAGTGGAAATATTTTCTAACTACTTACTGACCTGAAGTGTGCACATAAAAGCAGAGAAAACATCCAAGACCATGTTTGGGAAGAATTGCCCTAAAGAACTATTTTTGTATGTATGACCACAAACTTTATGATATTAGGAACTGTCACATAATTTTAATGTTCTTCATCAGTTTAAGGGTTTATTTTCTAAGACCCTTTACATTATGCTATGTTCTTTAAAATGTTTTACACCAATACTTCTCATTCACTGCATTTTTAGAGAATCAAAACTGGTTCTTTGATGACCATGTTCCAATGAACATATTTTGCCAGCTTTATTTTCGAGAGTGTAGGAGCTATGAGGCAGAAAACAAGAGACAATACAGAAGATAATACAGGCCTGCATGGAAAAGCTAAACAAATGGTGCTGCCTTCTTTCACTCTGAATGCATATATTAGCATTGCTTTCATTGCACACCTGGAAAAGTGTTTGTGACAGTGACATCAGGCAGTGCCCACCCCTGTTTGCTTTGTCCAATCAAATGAACCTTATTCATAAAGCATAGCTAGAAACACCTCCACAAAAATCAGGACCAGACAGATCATTTACAGCAAAAAGAAAGATAAAGAGGAACAATAATGATAATAATAAAACTGTTATAGCATTCTAAAACTACCAGATATGTCAAGAACAAAAGCAGTATTGTTTACACTATTAGTTGACACGTTGTGAATATTAAATTCCTTTCATAGACAAAAACATTATTATGGACCAAAAAAACCCCACTGTAATGGGTTTAATGACAAATTACAAAAAAAATTCCATTTGATGCATTCTATCTGATCTCTCTAGTGCCTGATACTGGGCTTCTCAACATTGTAAATAACATTTTCCCTGGCAAAATATGGGAACAATCTCTGTTCATGTCTGATCCAGTCTCAGATCGAGGTCTCATGGTTTGATTGGCCTACATGCTTCAGTCATAGCTTCTAAAAGTGGCATTTGCTCAAAGGGATAGTGGTCAAATACTTTTTCATCCCCACTTTCTTGGATATGAGTATGACTCTGTGCAGCTCAATAAGGATTGTAAGAAGTCTTGCATGACTGCACACATTTGCACCTCTCTGTCCTGACATCTGTACTGTTGCCCTGTGCCCGATCACATTCCTCCCATCCTCCTGCTTTTGGCCCGACTGAGGCCAGCGTCACCCTCAACAGTCTTGGTTCAGCACTGGACTCCAACTTCATGATCATTTGTAATCACAACAAACATCTAAAAAGGAAAGACATGAAAGAGCATTTGAAATGAAACAGGTCTCACAAAGTCTTACAGTTTACACAGTAAATTTACAAATTATGGCTCATTACATAATAATAATAAGCTTTATTAATAGAGCACTTTTCAAACATCAGGACACAGCTCAGTGTGCTTTACAATATACATAGTTAATATAATTTGTTATACATATTTAAAGAAAACAGAAAAAAATACAAAGTGCAGGAATAACAAATAAATAAGAGTGACAACAGAAAAAGACCATTTAGAGGAAAATAAAATAAATGTAAGATTTATGTATGTATAGTGGTTAGTGATGTTTTGTACCAAATCTATTAATGGAACACTTTATTAAATAAAAAAGTTTTTTTTTTTTAAACTGTTTTTAAAAACTATTTACTGTTGATGCCTGGTGGATATTAATCGGAATTGTATTCCATAGTTTTGGTGTATAAAAACTAAAGTCTGCTTTCTCAGCTCCTTTACCCAATCACTGTTCATGTTGAATAACACTCTGTAGATTTATTCCAAGCTCATGTTGTGACACTTCAAGATCCTATCTGCTAATCTGACTGAAAGAATGTTGTGTGTCCTGTATTTCCCTTAAACAAAGAGCATTGTTCTTCTGCACCATTTCAACAACCTCTGCTCCTTGCTCTGCAGTAAACATCTCAGCCAGATCTAGGTCTTTTTTCGGTTCTATGACAGCACAACATCTGCTGTCTGTCGACCTGAGGAGAATGGGGATCATTCTTGAGCTTTGGTTTCTCTCAAGATTTCTTCCTCCTGCTCTGACAAGGTTTCCTTTGCCACTTTCTGCCCCTGGCTTGCTCCCTGGGGACGTGAACTTGAATTTCTTTGTGGCTGTTGTGAAATGTTAAATACAAATAACTGTCACTTGACAATACCACATGTAATTAGAAGGATGTTAGTAAAGCTAGCCATTGCTAAGATTACTTTTTACACTTCAACTTTTATTCAGAGAACTGTTACATATGATGGCAAAATATAACCTGAAAATATCTAGTCCAGCATCAAGGCTTCCATGGCAACCACCACAAACTTGCGCATAGAACAGGTTGTTCATTACATGAACAATCTTCTCCTCTAAGAATAAACAACTACAGGACACTTTTAACATTTCTGTACAGGGCGTCTTCTGAGTCTGTAAATGAACACAAATTAGTGTCTATAGTTCTACACTCTAGAAAGAATGATTATGATGAAAAAAGATGATCTTTTTTATATGGCTTGATTTTACACAGAAATATTATTACTCTAATTGGTGAAAATACCTACTGTAAATATCATAATATGATATGCATGTACTTTGACAGTGTGTTTAGGTGCATTTGAACACATAACATACCTTTGTGACCTGTGTTTTGTGTTGTAAGAAAGATCAAAGACCAAAAACTACCCAGAGTCCACTTTTATTTCCATTAGTGCCTCTTCCTTTTGTTCCTGCATGCAAATTACTTTGATTAAAGTCAACCATGCAATACAATGTCCTAGGGATCCATCAAAAGCCAAAAGCCTGCTCATTTTAGTTAGCTGATCTAAGTACAGTAGCCCTTTCTCTCCCTCTCTCTGTCTCTTTCTCTCTCTCTCACACACACACACACACATACATACACACACACAGAGTAGTGTTCCAAAGCTCTCATCTCTACGACTAGATGAAATATTAATTGAGATCCAAGCATTGAAGACATGATGACTGTATAATTCATTGCATTCCAGTGCTTTAATATAAGGCAGTTGCTCACCGTGTTTTCTCAAAATCTCACAATCCCAGACCAGACCAAAGCGAACATCAAAGAAAACAGTGATAAATTTAGCATGGCAAGAACAACCTTTAAAGGAGGAGCATTAATTTCTTACTTCACTTCAATAAAAATTCTTGCAGCTGTGCATTTTTAAAAATCTGCCACAAAGAAAAGGGTACCATTTATCCTATATGACTGGATTTGTATATCGGTTGCCTTGCTGGTTCAATGAAAACCATTAATTTGCAATGCAAGATGCAAGATTTGTGTCAAGATTTTACCAATAAGGTTATTTAACACAAGAGAACAACAGCTCCAACAACTCAGTCTAAATACGTGTTTCATTACTGATTATTGATGGTTGGAAATCTTCGTTTTTCTCAAAAGCTGCAGCCATCGCATTGCCATCCTGCCCACTGGAATGTTACCACAGCAACAATACACCTCTGACATAATCTATAACTATGAACATGGCCTGAATATAGCCAGCAGAAGTATATTGACATGCACACTACTGGGCCCATAATCTTGGACAGACTCTTACTGTGCATTTTCCCCTCACAAACCAGTGTGACTGGCCGAGCGTTCATGAGAATGGGTGATTTCCGTTGACTATTAGGATCTGCTCATTTCTGGATCTCGACGCAATTATGTAACAGGGATTAATTATGCAGCAGTGTCTGATGCAGCAACATAACTGAAATTGTTACTAGCTGCACAGTCTGGAAACTCACACAAATGATCAGGAATGCAAGATAAACGGTATGGCACATTCCCACAAACTTTGAAAAGGTTACTGACACACATCTTATTCAAAGACATGAATTATAAAACAATCTGTTAAACAATTCTTCAGGGTCTGAAATTGGTTCTTCTAAAAATGCTCATTTAAACACATCTAAAATTGGGACAGAATATACAAGATACACAGTTTTGAAATATTTCACAATAAACCAGTGAATTGGAAATCATCAAGACATTTTTTTCAAGACATCTTTGTTAAGTCCTTTGCAGCTGTGTTCAAACGAGGTAGACCAATAACAACAGAAAAAATAAGGTTTTATGTGGACAGTGGTGATATATTGGGCTTATTGGGTTAATTATTCAATGATATTTGCAGTGACTTTGACAGGCGATGGATCTAGGATACGGTTATATCTCACAGCAGTTCAGAACATTCCAATCTGTAAAACAATGGATAGACATTTGAGCTGTAGAAGAAGGCTTTCTAGAAAACCACTTGGTGCATGCATGAATGATTCATACCCCATTGTTAGCTGGAACATCTGAAGCCAATAGTGTGTGGACAGAGAAATAGCAGAGTACATTACTTTACCAGAACACATACACATTGTATAATTATGTAGGTCTTCGAATAACACAGCTACAAAGAAACAGTTGTATTTCTGGTAGTGCAGTACAGTAACTGTGTTTCTCGTCAACGCTAAGCCCACATGGGGAAAAGTTATTAAATAACAGATGAACAGAGACTGATGAACATATAAGGTGAGGGAATCTGCTGAGCGTATGAGGGAACTGCGGCAGAGGAGACATAACACAGTTTTGTTTCTTTCACTACAGTGACCCATTTCCACTTTAGCAGCTCTACTGCAGTAGCAAAGTCACGAAAGGATCCAGCGCTGTTGTTTCAGAGTGATCACGGATCACGTTTAAATGTCACGGATGCCTCTGCATCTTCGGCAACTGAAGGATAAAGGCTCTTTGACACTTGGTGTTTATTGGAAGCGAAAGCTCATGAATATTACACACTTACTATTTGATTGCCATTGTATCCTATACAAAATGGGCTCTAACCAGCGCTTCACTTGGGACATGACGCAAGTGTCGGAGGTGCAGCCCACGACCACTCGGTTCTTCGTTCTGCCCTCAAAACAGACGCATCGTGCGCGCAGAGGTGCAACAAGGCGCTCGCTCGGCAGGAGAAGAAGAGCGCTTTGTTGTTGTCTCTTGCCGTTGCACCACTGACATCGCTGGAGGTTTTCGTCATGAAGTTCTTGTGTCTCCTCGTGTTTGCTCTGTCTCTTTTTGCAGGTGAGTCCTTCAGCATTTTTTCCCTTCGTTTCCATACCACTGGCGATAGCGCGGATTTCAGCACCATGGTCAGCGGCACGACACACACGCTCTGATCTGTCCTCTGTTGCCATAAATGCAAAGTATTACGATTGTTTAAGTGTCTGGACTCTACAGGCTGATGTTTTCTAACAGGGATCTTTCCTCAACGCTTTAGAAAGCCCAGCAGCGATGCTAGTACTTTGTTCTTTATTGGGAGTTATGCAGATGTCTTGTATGATATTAAAAGCTACTCCCAAACTGCACGTGATTAGAACTACTGTAATTGAGCCCTAACTGAGATTACATGTTAAAATTACAGATAACAAGTCATTACCAGTCCAGCAAGATGGCAGAAGGGAAAACCTGGTATGCTTTATTAGTCTTTGTTAAAAGATTTTCCAATCACAAAAAACAACCTCATTATAATAAGACAAATATCCTCCTTTGGTTTTTAGCTCACCCACTGCTTGGTTCAGATTATTTCCAAGGCTCTTTCCAAACCAGATGCCACGCCACTGCAACCTGAGTGTAAAGAAATACTCAAGACAGGCAAGTAACGTTGACTTTGTTTTGTCTTTACAGCAGCATTTCATAAAATGACTCTTTAAATAAAAAATACAAATATTGCTTGCTTCTAAGCCTTTTGTGGAAGCACTGACGTAAACTATAAAAATGATGGTCTGAGCAACTTGTGTCTAGTAGTCATTTTTCTAGATCTTCATGCAGGTTCCACTCACTCTTCACCTGTGAAAAAGAGCGAGGAAGATGTTTTATCCCCAGAACAAGAGGAAAAGAGACATGAAGGGGGAGCTGATGACAGGGCAGAGGAAGTCATTGCGGAACTTCTCAAGGCTAAGGAGGAAAAGCGTGAGGACGTGGATGAAGAGCGGAGCCAGGAGGAATTCCCAAATTATTACAAAAGGTACCACCTCCTAACGAGCAAAGAAAAGCGCGAAGACCCTGAGGATGAGAGGAGCCAAGAGGAATTCCCAAATTATTACAAAAGGTACCACCTCCTAATGGGCAAAGAAAAGCGTGAAGACCCTGAGGATGAGAGGAGCCAAGAGGAATTCCCAAATTATTACAAAAGGTACCACCTTCTAACGGGCAAAGAAAAGCGCGAAGACCCTGGGGATGAGAGGAGCCAAGAGGAATTCCCAAATTATTACAAAAGGTACTACCTCCTAACGGGCAAAGAAAAGCGCGAAGACCCTGGGGATGAGAGGAGCCAAGAGGAATTCCCTCAAAAAAGACACCATTCTTACTCCACTAAAGAGAAGCGTGAGGATCATGATGATGAGCGAAGCCAAGAAGAATTCCCGACCTACGAGCAGAAAAGGCATCGATTCCTATCAAGCAGGGAAAAACGTGATGAACCTGACTATGACCGGAGCCAAGAGGAGTTCCCGAGTTTTGTCCATAAAAGGCACCAGGAGGACGATGAGGAGAGTGAAGAGAGAGAGAAGCGAATATGGAAGCCTTCTCACAGATATCATCACAAAAAGAAACACCATAAACGGAGCGATGACTTATCAGATGAAGATTTCGCCGAACTGAACTCGCAGGAGAGCAGGCCTGAAGACTCAGAGGAGGAGGAAGGGGAGAGAGCTAGACGCTATTGGAAGCCAACTCATAGATACCACCACAAGAAACATCACAAACGAGATGGTGATTCTTCTGATGAGGAGTCTGAGGATTTGGATAGTGAGGAGAGAGAGAAGAGGGCTTGGTGGCCTGCTCACTGGTTCCACCAACAGAAACACCCCAAACGCAGTGGAGAATCATCTGAGGAGGACTTTGAAGAGCAGCCATTAGAGAAAAGATTTAAGGAGTCAGAAGAGAGTCAAGATAAGGAAAATGGGATCCACCACAATACAAACTATTACAAACATGGCAAATTTGGGGATGAAGATGAGGCAGGCAAAAAGGAGAAAAGGCATCACCTGTATGACTCACTGCAGGAGACTCTCAAGCACCATTCACCTGAAGAGGAAGAGGAGGAGCTAATTGCTCGAGAGATAAATGAAAACAAACACCATTTGACAAGCCAAGAGGAGGAGAAAAGGCATCTCAGTGCTTCAGAAGAAGAGAAGCAGGAGAAAGAGGCAGCAATGCGATACCTGACTAAGAAAAGGAACGAGCTGGAGCAGCGTTTGCTGAAAGAAGGTGAGGTTTATGAGAAACGCAATCCCTGGATTTTTCGAGGATACTACCATCCAGCTTGGTACAAGAGAAGTTCTGAGGGAAATGAAAAATTTGCAGGTATGCGCCCTTCACAGAACCTAGAGGAGCTTGCCAACACCATCCGATACAAGCGGGGTCTGCTGTCCCAGAAAGATTCATCAGAGGGGGAAAAGACTGAAGTGGGTCAGAGAGCTCTCACGCCAGATGAGGTATTCACATTAAACACAATGAAGTAATTGCTCTCTCCAAATCACTGATAAAAATACAATATAATGTTTTTTGATAGTAAACACCCCAATAGAAGACCTTGGAATTTGGATTTTATAGCAGTTTCAACAGGAATAGACTACAAGATTTAACATCCTGGTACTTTACTGTACAGTGTTACATAAATACATAAAAGCAAGTCTGTTATTGGCCTAAATATTAATGTCCTCTGAGCCATCAAATAACGAACCTTGAGAAAAACATTATTAATGGTGCTTCATAGCTTCAAAGGGCAGAACAAAATAAACAAGGTTCTACTGCTAGAAGTGGGACATAAATCTGTGCAGACTGGGTCTCGGTATGAAACTGATAAATCCAAGGAAGAGCACCGTGTAAAGTCATTCCCTTTCTGATATTGCTTGCAGTGCCGACTGCACCCAAAAAATCATTAATTATCTCCCAGTTACAATGGCTCCCCAGCGAGTGGTTGTGTCAAACCCTCCCTATTTAAATTACACTTCTACCACCGCCAACCTGTGCAGACCTTCAATCATACAGTGTGGATGATTCTCCAACGATTTAAAGGCAAGGACAAAAGCCTGGACCCCACGGTCGGCTTAAAGTATAATTTCTCATTCTGACAGGCCTGTTGTACAGCTGCAAGCACTTCCTCACCAGGATGTTGAACATGAGAAAATGACGAAAGAAAGTTCTTTTTATTCTACAATTATTAAGTTTCTTTTCCAAGTCCTTTAGCTGTCTCATTTTTTCAATGCAGTCAGAATTTCTACACCTAGTACAACTCATTGGTAAAATGCTCTTTCCATTTTTCCTTCTCACAGTTGAAAGAACTGGAGAAACTGGCCTCAATGGACCAACACCTAAAGCACATAGATTAGTCACCTGAAGTAAACCAAGCGTCCAGACGAGGGGCAACAGCCAGCATTCCCCATTATGACCATCCAGAGGCTTCTTTTCTTGGATATTCATGCATTTTAATAATATTACAAAGTAGAAAGTTTGCTTCCAGCATTGGTATAAGTTTTTATGTGAAAAATTGATAGTGGAGGCCTTATATTAGACATCTGCATTGCTGAATGGCTTAGATCTTCAAACTACTGAAAACTGAAAAAAAAGAAAAACTGCAAAGCACAAAAGTATGCGTTTATTATTGTGAATCTCATGTACTTGTGAAACTTGATGTTAAAACCCAGAAGCATGCCATTTATTTGATAAAACTGTTTTTCATTAATGCTGTAAAACTTCCTAGATATTGTGTTTTAATTGCTTGTGCATCTAATAAAATGTGCTATGACGGGACCAACAACTAATGGAGGAGTGTTTTAATGAGTCTTATGGCTCAATGGTGAAGAAAACACAAAGATTTACAATTTAAATCCCATTTTATTGACCATTATCAAACTAACGCAATTTGTCAGGGATGCAACAAATTAAAACTGCAGTCGCTCCTTTCCTGGCACTTTGTGCTAATACAAAATAAAAAAAGCATGACATAAATAGCCCTGTGCTGCTGGATAGAAGAAACAAGGTTAAAGGAACTGACTTTGTGGATGAAGCCAAGCAAAAAAATCAAATTTAATATACGATTTCTCCAAGGAGAGAGGATCATTTCATTCATTCAAAATAAAGTAAGTTAGATCTTATGGAAAGATTAGGCAGAACTGTCATCCGTGCTCCGAATCTCATCTAGTTTGATCCTCTTTGCAGCTGGTTCGCTTGTTTTTTGCTTAACTCCTGATATGGCAGCATCAGCAGTGACCGTGATTCCAGATAGCAGATAACCTCCTCCACCGCTCATCAGCAAAACTGGATGGGTTCTATTGGGCAACACCTAGAGCAAAAAAGGACATAGAACTTTAGGTGAAAAAGAGCCCCTCATTCAAATATGACATCAATTGAGCAATGGAAATACATTTTTCAGAACATAGTGCTATATAGAACGAGCTGAAGAAAGGAAAATGCACACAACTGAATTACCTGGTACTGCCTAAGCCAGGAATCTGTCAGTCTGAGACTTACTGCTCCACCTTGCTCCCTGAGCTTTGTATAGCATTCAATTAATGGCTAATAAAAAATAACAAAAAAGAATATCAATTAATCATGAGTAATTATTAAATGTAGTTTCATTTTTAAAGAAAAAAAATCACTAGTACTTCTCTGTACAGGCAATACACTACAAATGGTCTAGATGGTGCCACAAACTTCAGTAAACTCAGCAGCATGGGACAGGGGTGGAAACGGCTGGCGATCACTAATCTGTAATAAACAATTCATTCAGCAGTTCACACATATTTTAAAAGGACTGGTAAATCAAAAGTCAATATATAGCACAACACCCAAAAAATCAATACAATGATATGAGTTGACAAGCCTTATTGATTTCACTATACATCAAAAAGATCAAAGTCAGCAATATATTCCATTCTTAACATGAGAAATGTTATTATATACAGAGAAATGCACTAATATGAAAATCTCCCTGTGAAAAAACACCCAAAACCTCATACAGATATGGCTTCAGAATCTTCTCTGGTGTAGAAACTAAGCTGAAACAATCAACTGTTTTAGAGACCACTTAATGTAAACCTTTATAACATGTTGAGATGTTTCAAAGACCAATATGATAAACTATTAATAAGAGAAGTCATCAAGACATTATTTGATTTTAACTACAGCTCTATAAACACAAGTGGATTTCATGGGTCAATATCAATTAATGCTCATAAACTACAGCAATAATATACAAATTACTATTTTCTCTATCTCATTATTTTAAAACCAGTCATACTAAACAATAAACCTCAAAAATGTTTTCAACTTCCCTCAAAAATTGCCAAAATCTACAGAGCCAAAACAGAGAACTTACCCATCTGCATTACGACTTTGCAGCAAAGCAGCAGCTGCAGCCAATCTCCTTCTCTTCTCTTCCATCTTCATTCTCTTTTCCTGTGCCTGCCAGAGAAATAGTGCTCCAGGTTAAGATCAAGCACTGTGAGTGTGTGAGCTAGTTTCAAGCTCCTATATTACGATTTGGATTCAGTTAATGTTTTCATATGCACCATGGAACATAGTGTAAAAAATTGTTATTTCAATGAAAAGATAATTGTAGGTCATTATAAAAAGACTAGATACAGTAGCAAGAAAAAAAATTGTATTTCATGGTTTTCTGCATTAATTTGTCATGTAATCTGATCTGTAAGTCAAGTGTTTAACAATGTGCCTAAAATAACACAAAAATTCTGATCTTTCTATGTCTTTATTGAGAACAACCATAAACAACAACTACTGCTAGTGGAAAAAGTGTGAATCCTTGAAATTAATATCTGGTTGGCCACCCCTTGGCAGCTATAACCTATAGGCGATTTCTGTAGCAGTGAATGCTTGTGTACATCATTTATTAATTCCACACCAATAGGATCTCATAAATATCAATTTGTACATTTGTAGTCACATATTTTACATATATGAACAATGAAAATATTGCTTTTATTATTTGGCATATGAAGTAAAAGATTCTGATTGAAAAAATGAAGCACCCAAACAATGATTTATCTCTTTATATGATAGAAATTTTGCACTGAATGCCCAGTTATATGAACAATCACCTACAACATTTCTGCTTTTATTATTTTATTACTACTGTGTTTATTTAGCCCAGACAATGTCACCATTAGTGTCTCTTCAGGATTGCAGTCCTACAATGATGGATACTCTCTAAATAACAGCAAACATGCACCCAGGTCCACCAAAAAAATGATGTTACATTCTATGAATGGGGAAAAATTTAAAACGTACTTTGGAGATTATGATGACTGTTGCAATTGTTGTTGTAGAACTTGTAATTTATAACGGTCACAAAGTAAATTTGATTGATTAAAGATTAAAGTTGATTGAGGCTTTTGTGGACCAAAGTTTAAGGTTTTATTAGTTGTAAGCATGAACCAAATACAAATTCCAAACTTTCCATGCATGTTAGAGATTGTCAAAGCTCACCCTTTGCTCTCGCAGTCTCTCCCTTTCTTCCCTCTTTTTGACCTCATCTGAGTCTGTGCTCAATTCCATGCTCTGTGGCACTGAAGGGCTCTCCTCAGCCGCACCCGAGGAGACCTGAGAGGAGCCAGACTCCATGTCTGATCGTCCATTGCTCTGAGAGTCCATTTCTTTCTCCTCAACGGTCAGAGTTCCTGACAGCAGGGCATTCACTTTACACAAAGGAAACTCATGTAGTGTGTTGTGGAAATGTGATGGGAAGCCAAAGCTCTCCATTCCTGCTCTGACTGGACCTCCACCTGGAAACATTTGGATCACTGAGCCATGGCCTGGAAGAGAAGTTGAGGAGTAAGAGATGAAGAGAAAACAAGTGTTGCACCCATTCATTAATACTACATTTGGTTTTATGAAGAGCATAGGTCATCTGCCACAAATGGATGCAATAAATAGATCAAAGATACCAAATGCAGCTAAATAATATGAAACATACTCATACCTCCCATTCTCTCCATAACAGATCCGAGAACAAGTCCAGCACACGTCTCAAACACTATGACCTTACTCCCTGCATGAATGTTCCCCATGGCCAGCATCTGAGCTAAGGTGTCATATCGCAGGTGACTGCAACAAGAACAACATTATTCTTCTTAGAAAATGTGCTCAGTGATAAATTACCAGTAGTGACAGCCACTTAGCAGTTAGGGTTAGCATGAGGACATACCATACTTTTCCAGGTTCCCTGCCATGGTACATCATGGCTAAAATGCGGCATGTAGGCTTTAATATCTTTATATTGCTCTCATACCTGTAGACATAATAAATACTATAAATATGGAAAAAATAATTGATGGTTTATTTCCAGAAACATATCCTCTCTACTTACTTTTTCTTTTTCTTCTTGATGTATTTCTCCTGAGCAAATTCAGTTTTATCCCTGAAAGTTGTACTGTTGTCTATAAGCTGCTGAATAATTTCCTAAAATGCAGAGAGACAGAATTAATAAAACTCAAATTCATAAATATGTAAAACCTAAATATAAGTCATCAATATGACATATGTTTCAATAATTGAAGCAACTGTGTAAAAACAGCAGAGGATAGGTAAACAAAAAAATAATTAAGCAAAATAGCACTAAGGCATGTACACAGACACTCGATTTTCTGACATGCTCTCAAACTTGTACAGTCACTTGTGGAATTTCTTGTGCCAGGCCGGACAATTCCTGAAATAAGCAAAGCTCTCTTTGCTCTAGAGTGGTGGAAAGCTAAAATCAAAGCTTGGTTCTAGCTAGGAGATGCTAAAATGACATTGATTTAAGGATAAAACTCTACAAAAATCTAAAACATGTTTTAAGTGGTGATGAAGTCTTCTTCAATATACAGTGGGACAAAAAGTATTTAGTCAGCGACCAATTGTGCAAGTTCTCTCACTTAAAAAGATGAGAGAGGCCTGTAATTTTCATCAT